>JASAND010023350.1:0-38186 GCA_030248195.1 Trissonchulus latispiculum | reverse complement strand
TACAATATCAAAATCATCAAAACGTGGACACCCAGAGTCAGACCAATCTTATTCCGCTACCGGTTTCGGGGCTCCACGGCGGGCCCCTTCCTCAGGCGATTCTTCACACGCTGCAATCGTTCTTCGGGGGTCAAATTTCGGGGGATCCAAGTTCGGTTGAATAGGCAGATGGGAAAATTGGAATCTCTGGGAGGGTAGGGATCCGGGGGACTGGGGGGCCGGGAGGGCAGGGAGCATAGGTGTGGCTGGCGAAAAAAGTGGGGGAGGGGGTTCGAAAAAAGTAGGGAGGGGGGGTTTGGCGAAAAAAGGGGGAGGGGGGTCGCCAAAAGTCAATTTGGGGGGAGGGGTAAGAAAATTTTTCGAGGGGGGGGGTCGGCAAAAAATCGGTTTTTCGTCCAAAAACTGAAAAATTTTCTCAATTTTCAGCTATTTTTAGCGTAGTTAAGCGAATTTTAGAAATTTTTGGCTTATTTTTATCAATTTTTCGGAAAAATTAGAATTTTCAGCTAAAAATTTTCAAAAATTTAGGTAGGGGTTTGAAAATTTTTAAGGGGGGGGGGGTCGGCCGACGGCCGATTTGGGGGAGGGGTAGCAAAATTTTTTAGGGGGAGGGTTGGCGACCCCTCCATTTGGGGGGAGGGGTCCCCCCCCCCCCCCCCCCAACCGACCTAGGGCTGGGAGGGCTCAACATTGATAAGGCTCTCTCAGTAAGCAGAGAACAACTGCTTACCCCTAAGATCGAGCCTGCGGCGTCGGAAGAAGAGAAGCCTTTCTACATGGTTCTGCCCTACCACCCAGACGTTAAGCGAATAAGTGACATCCTCAGAAAACACGAACATTTTCTGAGTGGGCTGAACTCTAAAGTCAAGTTGTTCTGGCGTCCCCCGACCAAACTAAGAAATCTGCTTGTCAAGGCAAAACTACCATCCGCCGGAGCCGGCTCACCGAGGGTTGTGGCCCAGGGTCTTTGTGGAACATTTAGGTGCGGCCGACGGAGGTGTGCACTTTGCCCAGCGATTAAAGGCGGAACCAGTGTTACGAGCTCGGTCACTGGGTTGAAATATCGACTCAGAGGTAATTTCGATTGCACAAGCGCGGGCGTCGTTTATTTGGCGGAAATCAGGGGGTGCCCTTCCCAATATGTGGGGGAGACTGGCAACCCACTCTCCATACGGTTCAATGGACACCGACATGACATTCGCAAAATGGATGCTAGTAAGCCACTTTCGTGTGATTTTAGCAGTCATAGCCATAATTTACATGATCTGCTTGTTACGGTGATCGATTCTGCGGACGACGAAGCCACACGAAAGAGGAAGGAAAAGTGGTGGATAAGTCAACTCTTTTCGGACTATCCTTTTGGAATCAATTGGGAAACCGTCCTTCGCAAAAACAAAACCCCACCTCCCGGGACTTTTGCTACTAGCATCCATTCTGGAGTAGTCGACAACAACAACAGCAACAGTGGTAACAATCCCAATTTTGAGCCCTCCCAGCCCTCCCGGCCCCCCAGTCCCCCGGATACCTACCCTCCCAGAGACCCCAATTTTCCCATCTGCCTATTCAACCGAACTTGGATCCCCCGAAATTTGACCCCCGAAGAACGATTGCAGCGTGTGAAGAATCGCCTGAGGAAGGGGCCCGCCCTGGAGCCCCGAAACCGGTAGTGGAATAAGGTTGGTCTGACTCTGGGTGTCCACGTTTTGATGATTTTGATATTGTACCACATAAAATTTCAGTAGCTCTGCCCCTGGGCCGCCAGGAGTCTTGAGACTTCAACCGTTGATTGACATGGGCTGATGCAGCTACTTTTCTTGGATTATCTGGAGGAAGACGCTTCGCTTTTTGATATCCAATAGCCGTCAGCTCACCTGCCCTCAGCTTGATTGGAGGAAGGTTTGCTTCCAGCTGTAGATATCCCACCGGAGTTGATCTGAGGCATCCTGTGATTTTCCTGGCTGCTGTGTTCTGTATTTTTTCCAGCTGTGCCTCCCCCGTGGCAGGCAGAGAGGGAAACCAAGATCCCATAGAGTATTCCAACAGTGATCTTATATAGGTTATATAGATTATCCTGAGATCTTCCTTCGAGGGTCCCCAGGTTCTGCTGCTCAAAATGCCAAGAATTGCCAATCTTGGCATGCATCGTTCCTTCAGGTTTCGAATATGATGGTTGAAGTTGAGTTTCCAGTCAAACTTTATGCCCAGAAACACTGGATTCGGATCATGAGGTAGCTGTTTCTGATACAGGGTCAGATTGGGTGTGTGCTTTGCCTGACTATTCTGGGTGGTGAAGATGCAACATTGGCATTTCTCCACATTAATCTTCATCTTCCATTTCTTTGACCAGGACTCGATGGTCTTCAGTGCCTCCTGGAGCCTGGTCTCGGCTTTCCGGATATCTGAGTCTGATGCCCATAGCGCTAAGTCGTCAGCGTATATGCTGGCTTCCATCCCCGTTGGTAGGTGCTGGAGTATATCGTTGATGAAGACTATGAATAGAGTTGGGGAAAGCACCGAGCCCTGTGGTACTCCCTGGCAGAAAATCTTCTTCCGTCCATTTGCTTCTTTGTACCTGACACTTCCTTTTCGGTCAGACAGAAATTCATGGATCCACTTCACAAAGCATATCGGGACATTGTAGTTGATGAGCTTATGGAGTAGTGCAGGTCGGAGAACAGTGTCAAATGCCTTAGCAAAATCAATCAGGGCCAGGACCGTTCTCTTGGCAGGAGGTTTATGCTGAAAACCGTCAGCGATTGATTGGATTATCTTTCCCACCTGATCTTCCGTCCCCCGAAGGCCTCTAAAACCCGCCTGCCGCGGGTCCAAAGCACCTGAAGATTCGAGATGATATTGTAGTCTGGCTTGGATCAGGCGTTCCATGAGCTTTGCAATGCAACTGGTGAGGCTGACAGGCCTGTTGGACGAAATCGAATCAGCCGGCTTTCCCTTTTTTAAAATTGGAATGATGATCGCTTCTTTCCACTGTCTAGGGATTTTCTGAGTGTGCCATGATTCATTGAATAGTTTCAGCAGATAGCTCTTTCCCTCTCCAGGGAAGTTTTTCAAGAGCTCATTGGAGATTCCTTCAATAATCTGTGACAGTCTAGTCTTCCAAAACCCTGTAGAGCAGAGTGTATATTCTGTCTCCTGGAAGCCATTGTTATCAAAACTAAATGCGTAGTCTGCGTCCATTATGACTATATCATTTGATTCTTTCAAAATTATTCTTTTTATTAATTATCCGACCTGTACTTTTGACAACCTATTGCTTGTAGGTGAGAACTACAAATTAGTTTTATTTTTGATAAACATGATATGCCAAAACAACCAGGAATTAATTATATATTGGGATGCAATTTTATTTGGATTTTTCAAACCTTTGATTTAAAACCACACGTTAAACATGGTTGCTGTGCCAAAACTGGTATGTGGTTACCAGGAATTCATTATTTTTGAAATGCAATTTTAATTGGATTTTTCCAATTTTGGTCCAAAAACACACGTTAAACATGGTTGCTGTGCCAAAACTGGCAAAATGTATACTTACTCAGATCGTTCAGTTTTTGAGTTCGACTAAAACGGCTTCCCCAAGCGTGACACGGAGAAAAACAAACGGACCTAACTTGTCCGGAAGCGAAAATTTCCAAAGTTGAAAATTTTGACCAAAACTTTTTTGATGCTTGTTGTACTCGTCGTGCTGATTCCAACGATACCAAATTTGTCTAGTTTGGTTGAGTATTTAGCTGGCACGGTGCTCGAACGGGTCTCTAAGGGCCGCGCTGAGCCTTTTACACCCATATTCTGGGTTTACTTTAGGCGAAAAAAAGTGGGGGGGGGGGGGGGAAGTGGGGGGGAGCCCTCCCCGAGGGGGGGGGGGGAGGTCGAAACGTGGCCCGTGGGGAATAAAATGGGCTAAAAATGCCAAAACTACCGTATAAAAAGCCTGTTTTCTACATATACTGCTATAACTAAGCTTAAAAGTGCTCAAAAATTGAGTTTTAGCACCAAAAAATACGATTTTTGACCAAAAATCCTAAAAATTTGGCATTTTCTGGGCACCTTAGGGTGAGTTGGGGGGGGGAAGCCCAAAAAAGTGGGGGTGGGGCGGAGTGGGGAGGGAAGAGGTCGAGTGGGGGGCGCCCCCCCCAGTAAAGTAAACCCAGATATTATAGGGGGAGCGCTATCGCGCCCCCCCCCTAGAATAAAAATTTGAAGATGGGTCTAATTGCAAAAAATTTTATCAACTTCTGGACGGCTCCACCCCAGACCTCCCCCCTCCCCGGTAGACAAACGTTTCTCTTGGGGGCCGCACCCGCCATCACGAAACCCTGGATATGCCAGCCAGTATCTCAAAGTAATATCTATGTCCATGCCTTCATTCGCTTACGTATATATTTGAGTGCGTAACTCACAAAACTTGTCTGCACAAACTTTTTTCGGAAGATTACTTTTTTGGAAAATTTTCCTACTTTTTTGATTTTGGTTTGTATGAGGCCTGCATACGCAAAAATTTTAAAATTTAAAATCACCATGTTTTTCCCCGCTCTAGTGGACCCAATGTGGGGGAAAACATGGTCAAAATTTTTTACTGGGTGTACGCAAGGGAAAACCACTATTGCCATGTGATAGAGCAAGTCAAATTATGCCCGCATGCCAATTTGTAGTAGCCTAAGTTTGATAGTTGGTTAGATATAGACTTGCAAACTTTCGAAAGTCCTTAGCATTTTGGCCAATTTTGGGAGGTCAACTTTGCTCAACTCAAGTACTGTGCTTACAGAATCAAACTTGGAAACCAATGTGGTACTGTAGGGTATACGTCTAGACTTGCTCTTTGTAATGGGCAATACTATGCAGCTACAGCTGCTATTGTTGGGGAGTAGGCGAAGGCGACCATGTTTTTTCCCTTCTTTTCCGTCACGTTTTTCCTCCCTCTGACTATACGTACATATGGTGCAAGTTTCATACCGGTAGCCCTTGTTTAGAGTGAGTAATAAAGATTTTTTGTGAACGAATTCACAAAAAAATCATTTGTTCACAAAATACCACCACCGGATCCGGATCTGATCCCAGGATATAGCTAGGACGTTTTTCTTTTCATGCATAAATGGAGCATAGTCCATAATGTTATGTAAAAAAACTTGGACCCCCACCCCAAGTTTCTTTTGCGCAGGCTGGACTTAGAATTTTGGTTCTCGGCCCCCGGACAAAATTCGGACCTCCTGTAGGACTCGGACCCACGACATTTCGCGTTGTTACAAATACTGCAAAACTTTTTGCTAAAAATCGCCGTTTTTCGCATATATAAATTCCTAAAAATAGATGATTTTAGGTTTCAAAGATTCGTTAAAAAATTGTTCCGCAGTAGTCAGTGAAAGTTGACCTCCCGTTGAGGTATATATATAATGGTATACAGTACATTTCATGAAATCCAGGACTGGTGGCGTAATTTCCAAATTGGCGAAAACAGCAAAATGTCGCGAAGTATTAGCGATTTTCGCCAAAGCTGGCGAAAACTCCGAACAAAGTTGGCGAAAAAAACAAGAATTTTCGCCAGTTAAACAAGACTTTTCGCCAATTTTGGCGAAAATTGCCGTCACTTCGCGATATTTCGCCAATTTGGAAATTACGCCATCAGTCCTGCATTTCATGAAATGTACTGTATAGTTAGTTACTCTCATTTATAAAGTAGCATGTTGCTAAACGCTATGGAAAAGTTTCTACAACTCAATACTAGTTTCTAGTTTTGGGGTGGGGGAGATCGTAAATATCAAACATGCACAAAAGTCACTCAATTTAGCTCAAAGTTTGTACGTAACAATTTTTGGGGGAGTCTGGGGTGGAGCCCCAGGAGGTTAGGTTTACCCCAGGAAATATCTCCGTCCTGCCACATGCTCATCCCCGGATTCTCAGCCGTAGAGCCAGGAGTGTCACCTCAAATGATGACTGCATCCGTGGAAGGGGGGACCGGCTCTTCTACACAGACTTCTTTTACCTTCCCACCGTAGTGGTACCCATTTACCGACCAGTTATGGATGGATAGCTGGGTTGGCTAGAGTCGGGAAAGCTTTGTCGCCTCCGGGGATCGAACCACCGACCATAAGATTGGAAGTTCTGACCAGCGCCTTAGACCACTCGGCCATCCCACAGAAGCGTAGAAATTTTTCTAATTAGTGACTTTTATAGATTTTTCCACAGAACATTTTATGAATATGAAGTTGACAAATTCCTGAGGCCCAGCAGGTTTTTACGCACCCAAAGGACGCCGAAGCTGGTCAAACCTCACTAAATAGGTGATTTGACACTCATTTTATCCCCCGCCTTTGGTCTACTCCCCAACTATGGGCAGGGGGCTTCCCTCACTATTCTCCCCACAATTATTCTTGCTTTGCCCCCCCCTGAATACGGAATAGAAGTATGTCTATTACATATATGCTGAATTTTGGTCCTGGCCAGGACCGATTTCTGATCAACAATGAGACTAGACTCCGATTCATGCTGTACGTACTCTGCTGTTATATATCGCGACCTTTATGGCAAAAAAGCCTAAGTGAAATTACAGATTAAAAAGTTATGGACGATTAAAGATTTTGAAACTTTTCGCCGGCTTCTACCGACATATTTAGAAACGACTGCTATAAATGGTTTTCGCCAGTTAAGAAACCCGGTAGTCTACTAGCGTTATCACGATAAATTTTTAATTCAACCTGTCTTCTCTATTTATTAACTAATTTAATTATATTTTAATTACACTTAGGTTATTTTGCCAAATTCATTTCAGTAGACCTCATTTGCAAGGAATGTGACCTATGCTATCTAGAAACAGTGCTTTTACATACAAACTACGAATATACTGCTCTAAGCTGATTTCTCTGTCTCTAGTTTACTTAGTGTCTAACTGAAAAGTACAACAGTCAAGACCATGAACTTGCTTAGGTTGGAAAACTTTCGTCTGAGTTTCTCTGGTAACAATTTCAGACTTCAGGAACTCTGCAGTTACAATTTTTTCACATAACTGCACGTGGTAAGTTGCACTGTGACAAGGGACTCAGATTTTTCTGGGTTACTCTACTGACTCAAGGCGCTATGACTTGGATCCTTTTCTTTGCTGTTGTCTACACACCTATCGTCTGAAAAAGCTGTGCGCTCTTACTAAATGCTAATAGACGCACACATAAACATAGAAAGTAGAATACGTAAGGTAATGCATAATACTAGATACTTATATTATCTCAGGGCAGCACTAACGTCGATAATACCAAACCAACCACTTGGCGCGAGTTTCTCAAAAGCCCTCTTCTTTGGCATTTTAAAATGTGACCTTTTTACATATAGATTCCTTGAGTTATCGTACCAAACATATATATATATATAATCGCTTCCACAAATCCTGTATCTGGAAGCTGGTTTAGGAAGGGAAGGGTGCAAGAAATACTTCAATAATTTGGCAAGGACTTCCGACACGTTCGCCTCTATAGAAATTGAAGTTTGTACGTATATATATATACATTTTTAAGTTGTGTCGCATACAGTTTCTTCAAAAGAATTAATTTCTTTATTGCTCCAGTGACGATCCCCGCATACTATTGAGATACTTTTGAGAGATAGGTCGGTCTTATAGGTCCCGCATATTCGATACTGGTCTTGTACAGTCTGTAAATGTCGCAGGACTGTTAAGTTAGGACGTGTAAGTCGCTAACTGGTTATATCCGTCCAAAACATGGTTATAGGTTAATGTCATGGTCCACCATTATCTTACGTAATGGAAATCATGAAATTCTGTTTGGCTAGAGCGAACACCTATCAAAAGCTGTCTTGAAGGTACATACATTAAGGATGTGAAGTTGGCCTTTCGAAAACACCTCCAGTCCATATTCCATCCCTGCTTCAGGGGCAAGGGATCCAGTGCTCATCCTGGAAGACAGGAGTATGTCACTTCGAGTGATGATTGTATCATTGAAAAGGGGGGCGGTTCTTTGCTTTACACCCCCCACGAACTCTGACCTTCAAGAAGTAATGGTGCCCGTTTATCGACCATTTATATAAGGATTGATTGCTGGGTTGACTGTAGCACTTGGCGCTAATATTGTGCTTATTTTCATATGCAATGGGGCTTGGGAAAGCCTTGTGGCAGTGGGAATTCTAACTTCGGGCTATCAGATTCCAAGTCAAACGCCTTAATCACTCGGCCAGCATGTCAAAGATCTTGTAATATCAGCGCTAGCATCGGAGTTCACCTGTGGCTGCTTGCCATTGGACTGATAATCTGGATCCTGGAGCTCTCTTCATAGAATTCGTTAATGATTTAGTATATATAGTTGCAGTGGCAGCATTCTGCTTAGTACATACCGACCCCATTTACACACCGTTATAGAAGTTGTCCCTACATTTGGACAACTTTATATGTACTTATCAAACACAAGAAATAACGTGTCAAAAAGACCTAAGTGACTTAGGTCAAAATGGAAATTGTGAAAAACTTATTGGCAAAATGACTAAAGTGACTTAGGTCAGTATATCTTGATGTAACACAACAAATCGTAAGTTATGTTTAAATGACAAACGGCTCTGGAGGCTTTATTATAGCGAATTTCGGTTAGGTCTTTTTGCCAAATTAAAATATAGGGTGTAAGCTAACCAATTATGCAAAAAAGTGAAAATTGACCATTTGGTCTAGTTAGGCTTTTTTGCCATAAAGGTCGCGATATAGTCAAGCGGGGAAAAAACCCACTCGCCAATGCGGGAAAAAACCCACCCCCAGTGTGGGCTTACCGGTATGAGCTATCTAGGATTTTAATAGCTTATCTTGAAGAGCATCCAAAGTAACCCTGGAGGGTGTATTATGGTTGCTCCCACTGCTTCCCTGCAAATTTTTTGGGACTTTGAAATTTTTGGAAATTTTGGTCCGACCAAGTGCCGAAATTTGGCAAACTTTGCCGGGCCACCCTGAACTACTGGAAAGACTTAGGCCAAAGCGGATTATATGTACCTGTAGGGCATCTGTTGCGCTTCATAATGATATATGTCACACTGCTCTGACCCCTCCGGTGCGACCTGGGGGTGACCTGGAGTTGGCGGGAAAAAACCCACGGCGGGAAAAAAACCCACTTTTCAAAATTAAATTTTTTTCTAACCATTGACCGGAAAGGTCAAACCAATACATACATTTGTTTAATAGAGCCTATAGATTAAATTGGTATAGGTTTTACCTGGGTTCGTACTGTTAAGGGTGGTCCAGGGGGTCTATATAAATCGGACACGGTGCCATTTCAAGCCAAAATTTCAATTTTGACCAAAAATGCTTATTTTTGCCTTAAAATGGGTCTAGTTTGGCTCTAAATACAAGAAAAACACGTTTTCTACACGATAGGATGCTTAAACCGCCGAAAATGAACAATTTTAAAAAATTTCCAAAATTTGCGTATGTTTATGTGTTAAAGATACAACATTTTCAAATGACCATATGACCTCAATTTTAGTACAAAAACTAATATATTTTGATGCAGTTGTACTAAAAACAACCCGCTCTTTCATTTGGAATGGTTAGAAATGCTCCTGGCAGCTTGCCAAAAATGTTTTGGGGTGGGTTTTTTCCCGCATATGGGTTTTTTCCCGCAGTGGGTTTTTCCCGCCAGTTTGGGACAATTTTTCTCGCTAACGGCACACCCTACAGAGGTGTTCTATAGCTCATAAGAAAGCTTACGACTAGGCCTAGCTACATGTATAATCAGCATTTCGATATGTCAAACCATTAAAAAGTTCTGGCCAAAAATCTGAAAAGTGGGTTTTTTCCCGCTTGACTATACATAACCGTTTACAAAGTGGTTAATGTTTCAGGAAGTATATACATATATATATATATACAGGATATTCGGACCATTTATTTTGGTTTTCAACAATGGAGCGACGACTAAAGCCAATTTACGACAGCCTGGACATGGGCCATAATAAAAAGGCTGTACAGGAATGTGATAAGCTCCTGAAAAAGCATCCAGACACCGTCTGTGCGAAGGCCTTGAAAGCACTTGGTCTGATTCGCAGCGGTCGTTGCGAGGATGCCCGCTCCCTTCTCTGTGAACTGGAACAGCTGGATATTGCGGACGAGTCTAGTCTAAGTGCACTGACCTACTGCTTCAAGGATCTGAATCAGCCAGAACGAATTATTGGGATCTACGAGAGGGCTGTGAAGGTGTCGCCTCAGAACGAGGAACTGCTCACACACCTGTTTATGGCCTGTGTTCGTGTGCTGGACTATCGTAGGCAGCATCAGACGGCCCTGCTTTTGTACAAGGTGGCGCCCAAAAATCCCTACTATTTCTGGTCTCTGATGAGTTTGATTATGCAGGGGATTGAGGATCCAGAGAAGGGTTCCAAGATGTTCTTTCCGTTGACCTGGAAAATGCTGCAGAAATTTCTGAGCGAAGATAAATTTGAGGCTGAGGCAGAGATTGATCTCTGCCTGTTGCTGTTTGATTTGCAGGAACGCTGGGGAGATCTGACCGAATGGCTGAATGGACCGCGTTGTACCACCTGGATGAGCTCGCAGGCGCGGAAGCAGAAACTTCTCTCGGTTCTACAGAAAACAGAAGACTGGACGGGGCTGTATCGACTCAGTGCTGAGCTGTTGTTCACCGATGGCTTTTGGGATTGGGCCATTTTTGAGACAGCCTTGCAGGCGGCTCAGAAGATTGGGCCCGATAGTTCCGAAATGTGTCAGCTGAAGACAGCTGTTCACAACATTTTTACGGTGGCAACATCAACTGCATCTGCTAAAAACAGATTCCCCTTTCTGGCTGAAATTGTTTTGCTTGCCACCTGCTCTGAGCCTCTTGGTGATGATTTGGTGGCAGCAAGCTTGTCTTATTTCGAGCGTTTTGGTGCTAAACTTTGCTGTTCATCTGATCTGGCCTCTGCTCTTAGTAAAGTCTCTGTGGATTTTCGTCTTCGAATAGTGGACCGAATCAACACGTTTGTAGAGCAGTTGAGCACTTCTGACAACGATCTGCTCTATCGCTTGAGCCACTGCCAGCTACGATGGATGTTGGATGAAGACCACGCTGTTGATGTGATTAACAAATGGTTTTTAGAATTGTTGGAGACTTTCAGTGCTTCGAAAACCTCGGAGGTCTCGTCTTTGGGCATCTTACTTATCTTTCCGGTTGCTTTTTGGCTGTATAAGAAAACTGCCGAGGATATGCCTCTGTTGCTAGCTCTGGCATTTTGCCAGTCGGCAGTGGATCTTTCCTGTGCCGACTTCAGGCATAAAACTGCCATGATTCGTTGTTTCTTGGAACTGGGCGCCTCTAAAGCTGCCGGTAGCTCTTTGGACCAGCTAGGACTTAAGTATACCCAGTTTGACAGCATGGGCTACTTTGGTTTGTATCCCATGAATCCTTGGTATGACAACGAGGCCCAGATAGACTTTTCTAAAACCTTGCTCAACTTTTACAGTCAAGGTTCGAAAGACGTTGCCGAAGTTCTGGTGGGTGCCTATCGTGCTGGTAGTTTCTCAAAAATTGTGGAATTCTGTGACTTCCGCTTCTCCCTAAAAAATTCGGCCTATCGACTTGCCGCTTCTGCCCAGTATTGTTATGAATCAATTTTGACTCGCTGTGATACGCTGGAGGCCCTTCGCAACATTGTCAACTCCTCATCGTTTAAGGATGTACTTAGTGCGGATTTAGAAACGTTGAGCGATAGTCGGGATTTGCATCCTTGTGAATTTTCTCTTCGTTTGGACCAAACTGATGCTAGTCAGTCGCGATCCGCCAGCTGGGCTGATCTCATTCGCTGCCTGGAGTTCAGACAGCTTGTGTGCCATCTATGGAATCACTTCTATGAAGTTCACATCAACCAGTCTGGCGGCCTGGCTACTGCTGAAATCCTATCTAACCTCAAGACTCTTCTGGACAGAGAACAGACAGATCCATTGGAAGATGTAGTGGACTTTCGCTGTCCCCCGTCCACTCAGTTTTCCTATTTTGCTCGGGGAAAGTATCAGTTGCTACTGAGCTCGATACTTGAAACTGTTTCTGATTGCCCTAATTCTCATGCCTCAACTCAGCAAAATGGGACAGATCCATCAAATGCGTCCTGCGGCAATCAGAACGGAAAGACCGAAGAAGCCTGTCTGTCTGTCTCAGAAGCTCTGAAGGCGATGGTGAATCAGCATCTTCATTCTGAGAGGCAGACTCCACGGTTGCAGATTGTACATCTGTCCTTTTGTCTGCAGACTGTGGGCATTGCTCTGATCTGTTGTCTTCTATGTTTGTCCTGGCAACCAGTTAGTGGGAAGAAGGGAAAGAGAAAGAAAGCTGTACAACAGGTTTGTTTACGTTTACAACATAAAATATATGCTGCAAACTGCAGAGTAGTGATGTGCATTTGGTGATCTAAAGCAGAGTATGGCGGATCGGCTGTCGGCTTACATGGTTATCGCTGAAAAAATTAGCCTTAGTCTTCGAATTTCAAAAGATGTACAAATTTTTGTATTTAGCTAATGCTGACAAAGTTAATTAATCATAGCCTATTGGTATTGCAAATTTTGTTTTGTTAATTTCTCATTTATATACAATGACTGCAGAAATGTAGCCGCCGAAGCTGAATTTATTTGCTGCATGCATATAATCGATGATTTGTGCTACCCTCAACGAATAAAATGGTCACAATGGTGTTGGTTTCCCCTTTATATATTGGTTATTTGGCCCTGTTAGTTGTTGTGTAATTACTGATTAATGACAAGGCTTGCGGGAAGATTCGGTTTATACGCCAAACCGACACACAGGATAGACTTCATTAGAAAATAATTCCTAGTTTAATCACTCCATTGGGTAGATCCGGAGAGAGCCCGAAATATTAGGGGGGCGCGATAGCATTCCCCCTATAATATGGGTGTAAAAGGCTCAGCGTGGCCCTTAGAGACCCGTTCGAGCACCGTGCCAGCGAAACACTCATAATTTTTGGAGTTTTAGAAGTCACGCTTGGTCGCACTTTTCGCCGAACTTAAAAACTGAACGATCTGGGCACTTTCAGCCAGTGAAGTTTAGTTTTTCTAATAGTATTTGTGTTAATGTGCCTTTTGGACAATTTTCCGCTGCCCGGCCCGGCTGGCCACCAATTTTGTGTAACCGCTACAGGGCCCAGGGAACAAGCTAGAGAGACGCGGCTTGTTGCATAAGAAACTTTAGGATACGTAGCGTGTCATAACAGAGGCGGGATCGGATCGATTCGATATCCGGGATCGTTCAAGCGGCCGGCCCAAAGTTGGTCCGGCCAAATAGCCATTTTGGAAAACTTTCTAAGTCCCAACTCCACAGAAACTATGGCACAAATATATATGCAGTTTTGGGCCATTTAGTGAGACGCCAGTAAGGGTTATCGGGGTCACTGAACACGATGACCATAGTCGCAGCGCTGTCCGATGCTGCCATCGTGCTGCACTGTAATGCCCCAACCATAGAACGCGGGCTGTGGACTTACTGTAAACGGTTAAACATTTTAATTTAGGTGTATAGGTAGCTTAGGGCCTGGAAAATTAACATAGATACGTTTCGTATACCTATTACGATGTCGCTGCGTGGTTGCGCGGCAGTAGTGTGCTGCTGAAGTGCAACACGGCCTATAACTAGCTATAGATAAGTTGCCATCGTCTGAAAGTTTGCATATATATATATATATATATATATATATATATATATATATATATAGCCATGGGGGGACCCACCCCCTTTTTTGGGGGGGGGGAACCCACCCGCCTCCTGGACCAAGGATTGGAGCTATCAGCTCCAAAACATAGCAGCAGAAAGTGCGACTCTTTCTTACCTATGTATACAAAGATCAAGTCATTTGGTTCACTCCTGCTCATTTTATGACATTTGAAAATGACACCTACTTTTTGGTCCAACCATTCCAAAATTTTGCAAAAGTTGAACCGATGTAACTTTTGACTGGGTTGCGCTAGAAAAGTTTTGCAAATATCTGCAATGATGGCAAGTCTTCCTTTTTGCACACAGCCAAAACTAGATCGATCCGATGCACCGTTGGTCTGGCACATTGCCAAATGTGGCGGGGAAAAACCCACCCAATTTTTTTGAAAATTTTTTTAACAACCAAACAGGGAAACAATTCGACACTATATCACGGTACTATCGAGGACGCTGCATCATCCTATGGTGTCAGATTTGGATAATTTTGCTTCCCTGGCTAGCTAGGGGCCAAAAACCCTGAAAGTGCCATTTCGGTACTGGAGGACCCAGGACAGGTCAAATTATGGATTTTAACAGCCAATTGAACGTAAAATACCATTCTCTACACGGTAGACTAATAAGTTTTATCTAATTACACCTTTTTTAGCATTTTCAAAAATTGCCCGATGTTTATGTGTTAAACTTTATGAAACCTTTCCGTTTGATGCTGCATTTTCAATGGCACATGAAATCTCAAAAAAGGTACCTAGATCGGGTTTTTTGATTTATACTACCTAGCTAAAAAAGAGTTGAATTTTACACCGGAAGTGTCAGAATAGCGCTACGACAATTTTTGATATTTGTGAGGGGTGGATTTCCCCCCATTGGGTTTTTCCCCCGCTACTTTTTGCATTATGCCGGCCCAACGGTACAACCTAGAGAAGTGCAAGTGGGCTTAAAAGAAAGATCTAAGTACGCCAAGTACGATGGTATATATAAATTTCTCATCTAGCCCTTATAATAAAAAAGTTCCAGCCAAAATCCGAAAATGTGGTTCCCCCCCATGGCTATATATATAATATTAGAAATCCTTATAAGTAATGCCGTATAAGTTTCCTTCATCGACAGTTTAATTTGCGTCTGGTTGCGCTGCAGGAGAGTGTTGCAGAAGTACAGCAGGGCCTATAAGTAGCTACAGATATGTTGCAACTGTCTGAAATTTTGCATGTAAACGTAGAAGAGCATTAGAAATCATGCCCTCTGCGTTTTCTTCATTGGCAGTTTAATTTGCGTCTGGTTGCGCTGCAGTAGAGTGCTGTTCAAATACAGCACGGCCTATAACTGGCTACAGATCGGTAGCAACCGTCTGAAATTTTACATGTAACTGGAGAAGAGCATTAGAAATCGTGCCGTATAAGTTTCCTTCGTTGGCAGTATAATTTGCATCTGGTTGCGCTGAATAGGGTGGTACTTTTCAAACTTCTTTGTTCTGTGGGTGTGGTTGATTACTGAGGGAATTTTTAAAGTTTCTTTTTCACACAGCTTTAACACTTTTGCTGTCAATCGTCTCAAGAACATCTACTGTCGCCATATCGGAATTGAGTACATGCATATACCAAACTGGGACCTGCAGACCTGGGTCCGAGAGCGATTCGAGCTTCCGCGGGCTATGGAACTGACCCCGGAGGCTAAGAAGGTCCTCTTCAAGCGACTGATTCGATCCACGCAGTGAGTTTTTTCCGGCTGGTATTTCCGCTGATACGTACAGTAAGTATCGTAAGTATGCTGCCATTTTAGGGAGCTCGTTTTTAGGAATTTTTTTCCTCCGGAAGGGGAGAGGTGAAGGCTATACCTCTACCTTTGGCCCTGAAAGTGAGCTGAGGAACTTTTGCACTTTTTTCAGCTCTCATGCACTGTTTCTGAACTGCCTTCTGCGTTTTTCATTAGGTTCTAAATCCCGAAGAGGGATCCATATGCGTGGCATATGGATTCTGCGTTGAGCTCTCGCAACCGGGAGGGTCTTGCTGGTTGCGAATGCAAGGACGCCATATTGCAAGGACGCCATACTGAAATTGGGCAGTATGGTATCCGGCCAATGAAGCATATCTGAGGCTGGGCCCTGACAGCTGCTCCTTGCATCGTCAGCCAGAACCCTCGAGCGGGCCCTGGCTGGCACAGATGTGAGCCCGGTCTATGTAGTCAAGCCCACGAGTACATAGTTCATATGTCCCGTAAGACTTGTATGCTGGCTGAGGTCCCGTCAGACAACATATAAGCCTTACATATCCGATTCCCTCTACCTCTCCCCCCTTTTTTTCTCTGGGTATTTTCCCTATATTTTTCCCTACTTTCAAATATGAGGTTTCAAAAAGATGGGGGAGTTTTATGTGCCGGAGGCACGTGAAGTCTCGAACTATACTGATCTGGAGTTCTCCTGTCCCAGTCGCTAGGACAGGGGGGGGGAGAGAAAATATCCCGTGGTCGATATATACTGGTGGGGGCTCCTAGTGTCAAAGATATATTTCCTCCGCCCATTTATATATGTTGCAGATAGATTTCTAGATTAGAATAGGTGGTGCAGGGAGGAAGAACTGGGCCTCCTTGGTCGTAGTTGGACTCTGAAGTACAGTCCCCACCAGAAGATATCAGCTGTCACAGGATCAGTTCGTAACTACGGACCGCCTCCTGTGACAGTTCAACGTCATAAACAGAACTGAACATGCCATTGGACAAAGTGATAGTAAGACACAATCGATCAGGACATATACAGGTAACCTGCCCGCTACAGGTCGATGTCAGTTGGCCAAATGGACGATATGGAGGTTTGGCCATATCAGTTCGAGACTCTCCCTCCAGCCGGCCCAACGGTCAGTTGGGGGAGTGTCGTTATAAAACATGCTCGGACTGTTATGGTCTCGTTCTACTGTTCTGCACATAAAAGTGTGGACGACAAGCCTTCGGCAAACTTCCTACATTCGGTGACGGCACCCTTGTGTTAAGCAAGGTGGCTTCCATTGAATGTCCCTAAGGGGCCTCGCGACAGCTCACCGCTAGCGGGCGGGAAGGAATACTTACTTACTTACTTACTTACTTAACACTTTTGCTTAAAGTTTACTGAGAACCTTAAAAATGAAATAGGACACGAATAAAAATGCCCCGATGGAGCATGAAAAATGCAATATGGGTGACATTGGGTTTCAAGCGGACATAGATAGGACTTTTAAAACGTTAATATATATGGAGGGGCAGGTTGTAAATGACAAGAGGACTAGGTTAAATATGGACTAATATGGACCAGCTGCGCTGAACAACCCATATTCGCGGACACTCATGTTCCATTCCACATAAACTCTACATTCGTCAGCTTTCTAGGCCAGCATGCTATATAATTCTGCAATACTACGTAAGCTTACTTCAATCGTTTTATCCTGCAGAATTTGTGACCTCAATTTTTACTGTGTATAATATGTTAATTAACGGGCATTTTTTAAGGTTTTGAAAGTGGGGGGGGGGCTTGGCCCCCCCCCTAGGGAGGGAGAAGTGCGGGGGCTTCCGAAAAGTGGGGGGGGGGGCTTCCGAAAAGTGGGGGGGGCGAGCCAGATGTAAAATATACCGACATTTTTAGCGAAAAATTAGCATTTTTAAGGTAAAAACGCAAAAATCGCTGTTTTTAAGCTTAAAATGAGCTTATAAGTCGCTAAATTAGCTAAGAATTGAGAAAATTTTTGAAAATTTGCTCTCAAAAACCTAATTTTTTGACACTTTTGGGCGACCCCCAAAAAAGTGGGTGGGCGCTTGCCGAAAAGTTGGGGGGGCTCCGAAAAGTGGAGGGGGAACCGAAAAGTGGGGGCCCCCACCCCCACCCACAGTAAAAAATGCCAGATATACATAAGTAGTAGGTTATATTATATGTATATATATAGAGCACAACTTACATACATACGTAGTTTTGCTGCAGACGCTGAGTTATGCTTACAAATTGGTACTGAAAAACTTCCGTCAGCATCAGTCTGGGCGGTTTCCGCGAATATGGGTTGTTCAACGAAGCTGGTCCATGTTAGTGCGCTTTAAACTTAGTCCTCTTGTCATTTACAACCTGCCCCTCCCATATTAACGTTTTAAAACCTAGTCCTGTGTCCGCTTAAAAGTTTGAAACCCAATGTTTATGTCACCCATATTGCATTTTTCATGCTCCATCGGAACATTTTTATTCTTGTGTTGTGAGTATATATATCCGGTTTTTTCCGACCGCTATATATATTGAGGGTTTTGAGGGTAAATTTAGAAAAATTTTCCGGCTTCGCCGGATTTTTATCCATTTTAAGCATTTTTTAGATATTTTACGCTTAAAGGGGGGGGGGCTACTAAAATCGACTTGCCCCGACTTTGTCCGATTGGCCTACGTTTTGGCGAAGATATAGAGCATGGGTGTGGTCAAAAAAATATCGGGTACTGAGATCTTAGTTGCCTTCCAGCCACGTGCAGCTGTCGCGTTTATGTGCCCGACCCCCCATTTTTCGCAACTACCAACATAATTAATTAAAAATTTCTACTGACTGCTAGGCCCAAGCTTCAAAGCTGTCATTCGCCAATATGATTTGGCACATATGTCCCTACCTGCAGAAAAATACTAGATGTCTGTATCTTATCTGCATCTAAGGGAATTACTCTTCAAAGTTGAAGTTTCGGCAAAAATTTAAAAAATTTTGGCTAACGAAAGGAAAATTTTATTACTGGGGCGAGCTATAAGGCTGTAATTTGACATAGAAGGAGGCCCTGTAGGAGTACTTATTTGTGCCAAATGGCAAGTGAAAGTGCCGCGTGAAAAAATTTTTATGTCAACTTTAATCTTCAAAAATTGCCGAAACCACCATTTTCAGTCTGTCGGATCTTGTGTAGAGGCTTTCTGCAGCCATAGAAGTCGCAAACCTTCACTAATCGAGCTGAAATCTTTTGTGGGGGTGTTTTCGACCTCGCTGAGTTTAAATATCTCAAAAAAATTTAATTTGAAAAAATTTGATTTTTTCGATTTCTGGGCTACCATTCCCCAAAAAAGGCGTTTTAGGAAATTTTTGAAGATTAAAGTTGACATAAAAATTTTTTCACTCGGCACTTTCACTTGCCATTTGGCACAAATAAGTACTCCTATAGGGCCTCCTTCTATGCCAAATTACAGCCTTGTAGCTCGCACCAGTAATAAAATTTTCCTTTCGTTAGCCAAACTTTTTTAAATTTTTGCCGAAACTTCAACTTTGAAGAGTAATTCCCTTAGATGCAGATAAGATACAGACATCTAGTATTTTTCTGCAGGTAGGGACATATGTGCCAAATCATATTGGCGAATGACAGCTTTGAAGCTTGGGCCTAGCAGTCAGTAGAAATTTTTAATTAATTATGTTGGTAGTTGCGAAAAATGGGGGTCGGGCGCATAAACGCGACGGCTGCACATGGCTGGAAGGCAACTAAGATCTCAGCACCCGATATTTTTTTGACCACACCCATGCTCTATATCCTCGCCAAAAAGTAGGCCAATCTGACAAAGTCGGGGCAAACCTTTAGTAGCCCCCCCCTTAAGTTTAATTTAAAGATAGTTATAGTCAAGCGGGGGAAACCCCATTTTAATTAATATGCGGAAAAACCCACCTCCAGTGTGGGCTTACCGGTATGATATATATAGGATTTTAATAGCCTATCTTGAAGAGCATCCAAAATAACCCTAGAGGCAGTATTATTGTTGCTCCCACTGCTTCCCTGCAAATTTTTTGGGACTTTGAAATTTTCGAAAATTTTGGTCCGTCCAAGTGCCGAAATTTGGCAAACTTTGGCTGGCCACCCTGAAGTACTGGAAATACCTAGACCAAAGCGGATAGTATGTATGTGTAGGGCATCTGTTGGGCTTCATGATGATATATGCCACACTGCTCTAACCCCTCCGGAGCGACCCGGGGGTGATCTAGAGTTGGCGGGATTTGGGAAAACCCCATCGGCGGGAAAACCCCACTTTTCAAAATTGAATAGTTTTCAAACCGTTAGCAGCGATGGTTAAACTTAATTTAACTGTTTTAACTTAACTTAACTGTTTTTTTTAACTGTTTTAACTTTAACTTAACTGTTTAATAGAGTCTATAAATTAAATTGGTATAGGGCTTACCTGGGTTCGTTCTGTTGTGGGTGCTCCAGGGGGTCGAAATTGGACATGGCGCCATTTCAAGCCAAAATGTCAATTTTGACCAAAAATGCTTATTTTTGCAGTAAAATGGGTCTAGTTTGGCTCTAAATACAAGAAAAACGCGTTTTCTACACTATAGGATGCTTAAACTGGCGAAAATAAACAATTTTTAAAATACATATTTGCCGTGTGAAACATACAAAATTTTCAAATTCAATTTTTTCTGAAATTTTCAAAAATGTTGGTATTTTTCAATGTAGACCTACTATATATATATAAAGAATCCGCTCTTTCGAATGGCACCGTCAAAATTGTTCTGGCACGCTTCCAGCAAAAAATCCGGGTGGGTTTTTTCCCGCCGATGGGTTTTTCCCGCATTTTGGGTTTTTCCCCGACACGGAAAACTTTAATTTCCCCATAATGACAGGGCCTAGAGAGACAAAGTATACCTCATTCGAAAGCTTAGGGCGAACCCTAATTAAATCAAGGTTTTTTTAGGCCATTTAGGCCTAAATTTATGAGTCCATGACCTAAAGAATTTTGGCTGTTGAGGCCATTTGGGCCTAAATTTTTCGATGAAAACCCAGTTAAATTTTATTGATTTTTAAGTAAAAACAACAATTTTCTAAAAAATTTTCGCGCCTTCGGCGCGAATTTATTCATTTTGCCTTGTATTTCTGGGCTACGCCAGCCGCCAGCTAGGTACATTGTCTATTTACACTTATAAATACACATTCAAGTTATAATTTCATTTACTATTATAAGGATTTCCTCGAAGAAATGCTATTTTAGTATGTAGTTTAACTTTATTTCTATTACATAGTTTAATTTTTTCTTTCTTTCGTTCATACTCGTATGCTCCTACCTGTTTTAATTTTCAATAAAAATTCATTAATTCATTAATACTGTCGTGCACTATTACGTATTTCTATGCTAACAAGGTTCTGTTTTTGCCATTTTAAGGTAAAAACGTTTTTCTAGTGTGTTATACAGTGACGATGGCGATTTTTGTTGTTAAACAGCGATTTTTGAATATATAACGCGTGAATACATGATAACTGTAATTTTAACAATGCGTACAATAACGCACAACCTAAAAATTAACAAAATTTGGATGGCCTAAATTAGTTGGCTGATGGCCTAAAGAATTTGAGTCGTTGAGGCCATTTGGCCTACAGTTCGACGACCAAAAAACCCTGAATTAAATATAGTATCAAAGTCGTGCTAGCCCAAACCAGTCGAAAGTGCTGATCCACGAAAAGAAGTGGGTTTTTCCCGCTTGACTATAATTTTTTAGCTCAGCTGCAAAAAATGGCTTTTTAGGCATTTTTTGAAACATTTTTCTTTCCCCCCCTCAGAAATGTTTGCCTAGGAAAAAGCCAGTGGGGTGTGGCTTCTTCTGGGGGCTGCCGTCCCCCAGACCCCCCACTTACCTCTTCGGATTTTATATTAATTATTACACAACTTAATAAGCTATAGTGTTCTAGATTAATTTCAAGGGGGGGTCTAAATTTGAAAATGTTCTTCAACAGCCCCCCAGATCCCCCGACTTGGTTCTTTAACTCGGGTTCATACGTTTGTCTTCTTGAGTTGCAATTTCTGAGGTAAAATAAAATGTTTCCTGGCGCATATCGTGAAACTAAATATCCTGCGGGTAGTCCCCTTTCGCCTCCAACTAAGTTCGTGTCGTGAGAACAAAAAATTTGATCAAGTCAAACCCCCCTTTTCAAAATCCTGGATACGCCCCTGATTTCTATTTTCTATGGATTTTTCCGGGGAGTCACTTGGAGGTGGAGATTTTTTGCAAAATGAGCCAAGATTGGTTTTTTTACGTATATATATTTTGCATGCAGAAACGCTAAAAAATCTCCAAAATGCATAGATTCAGACTAAAAATAGACAATAAATATGCTTTTAATTGTTTTGAAAACGTCGGTCTTGGTCTTGAGCTATAATCCTCTGTCACCGCAACCAAGATCCGCAACTCTTGCAGCTACATTGGTTGGGTGATTGCGTTTGAGTTTTGACCCTTACATACCAGCATCCCTTAGCATAGCCGGAATACGTACAATTTCGGGAGGGGGAATACAAAAAATTTCGGGGAGTCTGGGGATCTTCTGATAAATTTTCTAATTCGTCACCTTTGTGGATTTTTTACACATACGTTTTACGTTTTTATGCACTCAAATGATTCAGAAGCTGGCCAATCCACACCAAATAAGGTAATTGGTAGTCATTTTGGCGTGCCAAACACGTATTATGATGGTACAATAAGGTGACGTCGCGTAGTTTTTTTTGAAAAATGAGCATTTTGCACAAGCCGCGAAAAATTCTGGGGGTCCACGATTTCGGGGGAATTCCCCCCATTCCCCTCCCCTGGCTACGCTCCTGCCGGCATCAATCATCGGTTTACTAAACTGCGGCTACTGCAGTGGTAGCGTGAGAAAAGTAAGATAGTGAACCAGAATCGAAAGTTGGTCGGTTCGCTCCTTTCCTAAGAACGCATTATATTGAGATCTGTAATGCTGTACGTAACTACCTATGTGTATTTATGTCTGCGTTTTTTCAGGACAACTGCAATACCGCTGTGCAGCCGATTATTTCTGCTATTGGTGCAATGAATACGTTTCTAGCCGCATTTGATTCATTGTTGGACGATGCTGGGATACTGCTTGCTGTTCCAGTGGAGACTATAAACTTTGCGGATTCTGTGGTTCCAGAATATCTCAGGACCTCTCTTGGTGATGTTCAGAACACTTTAATCAGAAGTTACACCCGCAGCTTAAATGACATGCGAATACAAAAGAAACACTTGCAGACGCTTGCTCAGCTTGTTTTAGGTGATAAGTAAATTTTTGATTTTGTTGATGACTGACTGTAGTTTAGTTGGCTAGGTCTTACTTGTTTTTAAGCCGGGAAACATTCGCGTATTTCCTCACGTTACTGTGACGTTAGACGTGACCTTCAGTTTTTCTTTTACTGTACGCAGAAAAAGATTTCTTTGTTGGCGATAGCTAGTGACTTGACGTCATTTCGGCCTGCAGCATTCCAGAACACTTCGAGCCGACTGGTCTATGCGCTATTTAGAACTTGCGGTCAGTAATTCGAGCTCCGTGATCTTACGTAACTTTCTTTGCTTTAATCAAACTAGATACGGAAGAAAATCTTAAAGAATAGCCATCATGTTCGATATATATACGTTCTGTTATTCAAATGGCATTGAATATGCGAGTCATTGGATTAAGAATTAGGGCAATTTGTTTGCTATTTTTATTTAATCCACCACTGATCTTGCTTCGCCATCAGCTTTCAAATCCTGCGCAACTTGCTTGATTTTAGCAATTTTGTTAACTTCTGGTATTTATAAGTTAAGGGGGGGCTACTAAAATCGACTTGCCCCGACTTTGTCCGATTGGCCTACTTTTTGGCGATGATATAGACCATGGGTGTGGTCAAAAAATATCGGGTACTGAGATCTTAGCTGCCTTCCAGCCATGTGCAGGCGTCGCATTTATGTGCCCGACCCCCATTTTTCCCAACTACCAACATAATTAATTAAAAATTTTTACTGACTGCTAGGCCCAAGCTTCAAAGCTGCCATTCACCAATATGATTTTCCACATATGTCCCTACCTGGAGAAAAATACTAGATGTCTGTATCTTGTCTGCATCTAAGGGAATTACTCTTCAAAGTTGAAGTTTCGGCACAAATTTAAAAATTTTTGGCTAATGGCTAAGGCGTTTTTGGAAATTTTTTAAGATTAAAGTTGACATAAAAATTTTTTCACGCGGCAGAATTTCTTGTCGTTTGGCACAAATGAGTACTCCTATAGGGCCTCCTTTTATGCCAAATTACAGTCTTATAACTCGCACAAGTAATAAAATTTTTCTTTCGTTAGCCAAAAATTTTTAAATTTGTGCCGAAACTTCAACTTTGAAGAGTAATTCCCTTAGATGCAGACAAGATACAGACATCTAGTATTCAGGGCTGCCGCGGTTGTTTTTTTTTCCTTTATTTAACTTTTTTTCGAGGTCGTTCTTTTTTCCTTTTTTCTGCAAAAATTCCTTTTATTTCCTTTTTTTACAATAATTTTCTGAAAATCGACAAAGATGTGTCTAAAATTTAGTCGTACGGTGGTAATTTCCAAAAATTTTCCGGCTTCGCCGGAATATTCTTTAACTTAGTTTTTCAGTTTTATTATAGAATATATAGCTAGATCTTTGCATTGTCTCCTTGTCTTGCTCTAATAGTTTTTGGAAAATAAAAGTTATTTTAGAGTGAAACGTTAAAATAATATGACTTATATATTAGCATAACCTGCAAGTAGGAATTTAGATTTATAGAAATTGTTGGACTTATTTTTTGTTTGCTTAAAGACAAGAGTTAAAAATTAATTTGTATATGCTCTATAGAACGTTTATATAATCTGGAGAAACATTAAACGTACGTATATATTTTGTAATCTGACCATAGATTGCTGCAGAGTTTTTGAGCAAAATGCACTATTTGGGGCATATATATTTGCAGAATGCACTAAATACGTATGGCAAAAGTCGTAGATGTCACAGTCACGTTTTCCAAAAAAATTTCTAGAAGTTACGATTGCAGTTGAAGGCATTGGCGCACCCAGGGGAGTGGTTTGGGGGTTCCGAGGCCTCTCACCCCACACGGAATTTTTGGAGAGAAGGCAAAAAGCTATCCATTTTCAAAGCATACAATAACAAATAGGAAAATTTTTGTTTCTGCGCCGCCTCTCTATTTCAAGTCTCAAAAATTTGCGCGCCTGCAGATATCTTTATTTCTCTCAATTTTTAAAAATTTTCACGCCTGGAGGCTTCACTCTTCTATCCAAATTGAAAAAATTTTCGCACCTGCAGAGCTGTTATATCTCAGTTTTTAAACATTTCTCAGCCTGCGACACTTGTCTACTTCACGTTTTAGAAATTTTCATTTCGATGTGAATTTTTAATTTTCATCTGCAGAATTTTTGCATCTCAATACTGTTTTAAACTTTTTGAAACTTATACTGATAAACTGCAATACCAAGCGTTCGTATTTCAAATCTTTTTAAACATTTCCGTTACAGATTATTCATAATTTAAAAAAAATTTAAGGTCTCAGTTGCTGATTTTTCCATAACGTCGAAAAATTTTAAATTTTTATTCAAAGGTTTTACCAGTTTCCACTAGGATTCAGGTAGTACTCATTAGCACACTACCTAGAATAGTTTATATATCAAATTTTTCAGCTTCTGGGTTCAAAATTTTGTAGGCTCGGCCCTTCCAAAATCCCAAGTGGATCCCAAAATCCAAATCCCAATCCCTTCCCTGACGGAAGGTACAAATTTCTATAAATTCTATAAGTTTCTCAGGGGACTCCAGCCTTCTGACCTTGAGCTTAGCATTTCTATTTCCATTCGCATATTATAAATTGCTTTCTTATTTCCGACTGCAAATATCTCGGATGAACTATTTTGTCAGGTCGCATTGATTTGCCTGTTTCTTTGCGTCAAAGTTTGATATTTAAAGGATAGATTCTCCAAAACCTGTTCTTAATCTTAAGGTGTTGTCAGTTTGAACTTTAAAACCTCAAATCTTTACGAAGCTAGATATATAGTAATTATATATATATATATATATATATATATATATATATATAAACTTAGGTCAAGTGCAGATTACAGGGTCGCCTTCCTGTTTGCGATTCGAGGGTCGGAAAAATTAAGATAAAAATACAAAAGGGGTACAAAACCAAAAAAATCGCGCCTTCGGCGCGTATTTTCTATTTCGTAATAGCCTATTTACTGTGATCAAGAAGATGAAGCTTGAAACGCGTCTAGTAGCGGCGCCAGGATTTTTTGAAGGGGGGCCCTTTTTTGGGATATCCAAAATTTTCGAAAATTTATGCAAATTTTACCTTCATTTCCCTAAATATTTCTCCCATTTTAGCAAAAATTTTACGATTAGTTTTTTTAAAAATTTCTTAAAAAAACACTCAAACTATGCATATAAACAGCTGAAAAAATTTTCTAGGGGGAGCCGACACCCCAAAGGGATGGGCCCAAATCGCATTGGGGGGCGGGGCCCCCGGGCCCCCTGGCGCCACCACTGAACGCTTCTGTATTTGCATTTTAAATAGCGTTTAAATAGCGATGAAACCGGGTCACCGGGTCATCTCGACCGGGTCACTCGGGTCGAGAGCTCTGACCCAAGTCTTGACCTGGTATTTTTGATTCGAGGAATTTTTTACAGAAATTTTTTAACTTTCCACCAATTTTTGCCAACTGAAAACTTCAACAATTTCTCAAAAACTAGCAATAGAAATATTCTTAACTTAATCGTGAAGTTTTTTAAATGCTTGCTTGCCATAGTAGTGTCCTCATAAAATTTCTAATGTCCTGTCAAGTTTAGACCTTGGTTTGAAACATACAGTGATTTTGTTGAATCTTAACTAGAAAATGAAAACTATTACATGGGCCCTGAGAGTCTGAAATCTTTATTTTAAAATCTAAAATTCTCCATGCTATTATTTTTGAGGGAGAGGGGTACACTGTGGGTTTCAAATCTCGGTAAGAAGGAAAATCTCAGCAAAACAAGGTTTACAGATTCTGAGTTTTACTTTTGCATTTTATTTCATATTCTCTGAATCCTAGCCATACAATGAAAAAATATTTCCAAGCCGCTGCTTCAACCATTCCAGAAAAGTCCCCTATATGATTAAATTAGCAGTTCCCTTACAGATTTTGTACACGCTTTTTTGTGTCAGACTTTAGACAAATCATAACTGCTTAAGGGGGGGGGGGCTACTAAAGATTTGCCCCGACTTTGTCCGATTGGCCTACTTTTTGGCGAGGATATAGAGCATGGGTGTGATCAGAAAAATATCGGGTACTGAGATCTTAGCTGCCTTCCAGCCATGTGCAGCCGTCGCATTTATGTGCCCGACCCCCATTTTTCACAACTACCAACATAATTAATTAAAAATTTCTACTGACTGCTACGCCCAAGCTTCAAAGCTGCCATTCGCCAATATGATTTGGCACATATGTCCCTACCTGCAGAACAATACTCAGGGCTGCCGCGCGACCTTTCTCAGAAAAAAGAAATTAAAAATTTTTGCACCCGAAAAAAAGCAAAAAAGGAATTTGTCCGACAAAAAATAGGAAATAAAAGGAATTTTCAGCGATAAATTAATAACGTTACTGAGCAAAAAATTTTTTTGCAAAAGCAAAAGGTTTGAATTAAGTTTTAAACATTAGATACGTTTCTAAGCTTAGAGAATTTAAGCAAAACGCTATTTAAAATGCAAATACAGAAGCGTTCAGTGGTGGCGCCAGGGGGCCCGGGGGCCCCGCCCCCCAATGCGATTTGGGCCCATCCCTTTGGGGTGTCGGCTCCCCCTAGAAAATTTTTTCAGCTGTTTATATGCATAGTTTGAGTGTTTTAAGAAATTTTTAAAAAAATAATCGTAAAATTTTTGCTAAAATGGGAGAAATATTTAGGGAAATGAAGGTAAAATTTGCATAAATTTTCGAAAATTTTGGATATCCCAAAAAAAGGGCCCCCCTTCAAAAAATCCTGGCGCCGCTACTAGACGCGTTTCAAGCTTCATCTTCTTGATCACAGTAAATAGGCTATTACGAAATAGAAAATACGCGCCGAAGGCGCGATTTTTTTGGTTTTGTACCAGAGATGAAACCGGGTCACTATTTACTGACCCGGTGACCCGGTCGACCCCTGACCCGGTGACCCGGTATTTTTGAAAATTCAGGTTTAAGCTTGCAAAAAATTAAAAATACCTTATTGGGTGCGGTGAATGTTTTTTACCATTTTGGACATTTTTGACGACTAAAATATCAAGTTGGACAAAAGTTTTACTTTCCTTAAGGTAGTAGCATTGGAAAGTGAATATTGTAAGTAAGCCGGAAAAAATCAAAACAATTTGCACGATTTTGCACTCAATATGAACTAAACTACTTAGCTTTTTGAATCAAACAAATTGGAACAAAATACTTTGCCTTAGTCATAACATCATCTAATTCTAATCATAGGGTTAAACATTAGCACTTTTCTGTTTTATTATTATATATTTTAGTAAAATATTTTATTTAGTTGTATGGTTGAAGTTTCACTCAGCGGACTTTCGTTGGAAATATTTTTTCATATGGCTAGGATTAGAGAATATCAAGAAATGGTTCCAAGGTATGTAGTAAGCCATAACAATTGCAAAAATGCAAAGTAAAACTCAGAATCTGTAAACCTTGTTTTGCTGAGATTTTCCTTCTTACCGAGATTTGAAACCCACAGTGTGACCCTCTCCCTCCAAAAATAATCGCATGGAGAATTTTAGATTTTAAAATAAAGATTTCAGACTCTCAGGGCCCATGTAATAGTTTTCATTTTCTAGTTAGATTCAACAATCACTGTAGTTTCAAACCAAGGTCTAAACTTGACAGGACATTAGAAATATGAGGACACTACTATGGCAAGCAAGCATTTAAAAAACTACGATTAAGTTAAGAATATTTCTATTGCTAGTTTTTGGAAATTGTTGAAGTTTTCAGTTGGCAAAAATTGGTAAAGTTAAAAAATTTCTGTAAAAAATTCCTCGAATCAAAAATACCGGGTCAAGACTTGGGTCAGAGCTCGACCCGAGTGACCCGGTCGAGATGACCAGGTGACCGGATTTCATCGCTATTTAAACGCTATTTAAAATGCAAATACAGAAGCGTTCAGTGGTGGCGCCAGGGGTAACGGGGGCCCCGCCCCCAATGCGATTTGGGCCCATCCCTTTGGGGTGTCGGCTCCCTAGAAAATTTTTCAGCTGTTTATATGCATAGTTTGAGTGTTTTTAAAGAAATTTTTTAAAAAAACTAATCGTAAAATTTTTTGCTAAAATGGGAGAAATATTTAGGAAATGAAGGTAAAATTTGCATAAATTTTCGAAAATTTTGGATATCCCAAAAAAGGGCCCCCCTTCAGAAAATCCTGGCGCCGCTACTAGACAGCGTTTCAAGCTTCATCTTCTTGATCACAGTAAATAGGCTATTACGAAATAGAAAACACACGCCGAAGGCGCGATTTTTTTAGTTTTTGTACCCCTTTTGTATTTTCTCTTAATTTTTCCGACCCTCGAATCGCAAACAGGAGAGCACGACCCTGTAATCTGCACTTGACCTAAGTTTATATATATATATATATATATATATATATATATATATAATTACTATATATCTAGCTTCGTAAAGATTTGAGGTTTTAAAAGTTCAAACTGACAACACCTTAAGATTAAGAACAGGTTTTGGAGAATCTATCCTTTAAATATCAAACTTTGACGCAAAAAGAAACAGGCAAATCAATGCGACCTGACAAATTAGTTCATCCGAGATATTTGCAGTCGAAATAAGAAAGCAATTTATAATATGCGAATGGAAATACAAATGCTAAGCTCAAGGTCAGAAGGCTGGAGTCTGACAAACTTATAGAATTTATAGAAATTTGTACCTTCCGTGGGGGAAGGGATTGGGATTAGGATTTTGGGATCCACTTGGGATTTTGGAAGGGCCGAGCCTACAAAATTTTGCACCCAGAAGCTGAAAAATTTGATACATAAACTATTCTGGGTAGTGTGCTAATGAGTACTACCTGAATCCTAGTGGAAACCGGTAAAACCTTTGAATAAAAATTTAAAAATTTTCGACGTTATGGAAAAATCAGCAACTGAGACCTTAAATTTTTTTAAATTATGAATAATCTGTAACGGAAATGTTTAAAAAGATTTGAAATACGAACGCTTGGTATTGCAGTTTATCAGTATAAGTTTCAAAAAGTTTAAAACAGTATTGAGATGCAAAAATTCTGCAGATGAAAATTAAAAATTCACATCGAAATGAAAATTTCTAAAACGTGAAGTAGACAAGTGTCGCAGGCTGAGAAATGTTTAAAAACAGAGATATGACAGCTCTGCAGGTGCGAAAATTTTTTCAATTTGGATAGAAGAGTGAAGCCTCCAGGCGTGAAAATTTTTAAAAATTGAGAGAAATAAAGATATCTGCAGGCGCGCAAATTTTTGAAACTTGAAATAGAGAGGCGGCGCAGAAACAAAAATTTTCCTATTTGTTATTGTATGCTTTGAAAATGGATCGCTTTTTGCCTTCTCTCCAAAAATTCCGAGTGGGGTGAGAGGCCTCGGAACCCCCAAACCGCTCCCCTGGGTGCGTCAATGCCTTCAACTGCAATCGTAACTTCTAGAAATTTTTTTTGGAAAACGGTGACTGTGACATCTACAACTTTTGCCATACGTATTTAGTGCATTCTGCAAATATATATGCCCCAAATAGTGCATTTTGCTCAAAAACTCTGCAGCAATCTATGGTCAGATTACAAAATATATACGTACGTTTAATGTTTCCCCAGATTATATAAACGTTCTATAGAGTATATACAAATTAATTTTTTAACTCTTGTCTTTAAAGCAAACAAAAAATAAGTCCAACAATTTCTATAAATCTAAATTCCTACTTTTGCAGGTTGGCGCTAATACTCAGTCATGTTCTTTTAACGTTTCACTCTAAAATAGCTTTTTATTTTCCAAAAACTATTAGAGCAAGACAAGGAGACAATGCAAAGATCTAGCTATATATTCTATAATAAAACTGAAAAATTAAGTTAAAGAATATTCCGGCGAAGCCGGAAAATTTTTGGAAATTACCACCGTACGACTAAATTTTAGACACATCTTTGTCGATTTTCAGAAAATTATTGTAAAAAAAGGAAATAAAAGGAATTTTTGCAGAAAAAAGGAAAAAAAGGACGACCTCGAAAAAAAGTTAAAGGAAAAAAACAACCGCGGCAGCCCTGAATACTAGATGTCTGTATCTTGTCTGCATCTAAGGGAATTACTCTTCAAAGTTGAAGTTTCGGCACAAATTTAAAAATTTTTGGCTTCTTGAAAAAAAAATTTTATTACTTATGAGAGCAATAACACTGTAATTTGCCGCATAAAAGGAGCCTATGAAGTGCTCATTTTTGTACTTAAATGACAAAAATTCTCACGCGTGAAAAAATTTTATATCCTTTAAATCTTTAAAAATTTCCAAAAAACGCCTTAGCCATTAGCCAAAAATTTTTAAATTTGTGCCGAAACTTCAACTTTTGAAGAGTAATTCCTCCAGATTCTAGACAAGATACAGACATCTAGTATTTTTCTCCAGGTAGGGACATATGTGAAAATCATATTGGTGAATGGCAGCTTTGAAGCTTACGGGCCTAGCAGTCAGTAAAATTTTTTAATTATGTTGGTAGTTGGGAAAAATGGGGTCGGGCACATAAATGCGACGGCTGCACTGGCTGGAAGGCAAAGCTAAGATCTCAGTACCCGATATTTTTGACCACACCCATGGTCTATATCATCGCCAAAAAGTAGGCCAATCGGACAAAGTCGGGGCCAAGTCGATTTTAGTAGCCCCCCCCCCTTAACTTATAAATACCAGAAGTTAACAAAATTGCTAAAATCAAGCAAGTTGCGCAAGGATTTGAAAAGCTGATGGCGAAGCAAGATCAGTGGTGGATTAAATAAAAATAGCAAACAAATTGCCCTAATTCTTAATCCAATGACTCCCATATTCAATGCCATTTGAGTAACAGAACGTATATATATCGAACATGATGGCTATTCTTTAAGATTTTCTTCCGTATCTAGTTTGATTAAAGCAAAGAAAGTTACGTAAGATCACGGAGCTCGAATTACTGACCGCAAGTTCTAAATAGCGCATAGACCAGTCGGCTCGAAGTGTTCTGGAATGCTGCAGGCCGAAATGACGTCAAGTCACTAGCTATCGCCAACAAAGAAATCTTTTTCTGCGTACAGTAAAAGAAAAACTGAAGGTCACGTCTAACGTCACAGTAACGTGAGGAAATACGCGAATGTTTCCCGGCTTAAAAACAAGTAAGACCTAGTAGCTAAACTACAGTCAGTCATCAACAAAATCAAAAATTTACTTATCACCTAAAACAAGCTGAGCAAGCGTCTGCAAGTGTTTCTTTTGTATTCGCATGTCATTTAAGCTGTGGGTGTAACTTCTGATTAAAGTGTTCTGAACATCACCAAGAGAGGTCCTGAGATATTCTGGAACCACAGAATCCGCAAAGTTTATAGTCTCCACTGGAACAGCAAGCAGTATCCCAGCATCGTCCAACAATGAATCAAATGCGGCTAGAAACGTATTCATTGCACCAATAGCAGAAATAATCGGCTGCACAGCGGTATTGCAGTTGTCCTGAAAAAACGCAGACATAAATACACATAGGTAGTTACGTACAGCATTACAGATACTCAATATAATGCGTTCTTAGGAAAGGAGCGAACCGACCAACTTTCGATTCTGGTTCACTATCTTACTTTTCTCACGCTACCACTGCAGTAGCCGCAGTTTAGTAAACCGATGATTGATGCCGGCAGGAGCGTAGCCAGGGGAGGGGAATGGGGGGAATTCCCCCGAAATCGTGGACCCCCAGAATTTTTCGCGGCTTGTGCAAAATGCTCATTTTTCAAAAAAAACTACGCGACGTCACCTTATTGTACCATCATAATATATAGCCATGGGGGAAAAAACCCACTTTTTCGGATTTTGGCTGGAACTTTTTTGTTATAAGGGCTAGCTGAGAACCCTATATACCATCGTACTTGGCGTACTTAGAACTTTCTTTTAAGCCCATTTGCACTTCTCTAGGTTGTACCGTTAGGCCGGTATAATGCAAAAAGTAGCGGGGGAAAAAACCCAATGGGGGGGAAAAACCCAAATGGGGGGAAAATAAACCCACCCCTCACAGGTCCTAAAAATTGTCGTAGCGCGATTCTGACACTTCCTGTGTAAAATTCAACTCTTTTTTAGTTAGTATGAGTCAAAAAACCCGACCTAGGTAGCTTTTTTTGAGATCTCATGTGCCATTGAAAATGCAGCATCAAATGGACAGGTTTCATAAAGTTTAACACACAAACATAGGGCAATTTTTGAAAAATGCTAAAAACGATGTAATTTGATAAAACTTATTATTCTAACGTGTAGAGAATGGTTTTTTACGTACAATTGGCTATTAAAAGTCACAATTAGACCTCTGCTGGGTCATCCAGCAGCGAAATTGCACTTTTAGGGTTTTATGCCTCTAGCTACCCAAATATTCAAAATTGTCCAAATCTGACAGCATAGGGTGACGCAGCGTCCTCGATAATATCGTACTACAGTCCCGAATTGTTTCCCAGTTGAGCTGGTAAAAAATTTTTCAAAAAAATTTGGGTGGGTTTTCCCCCCCAAAGTGGGTTTTTTTCCCCGCCACGTTTGGCAATGTGCCAGTCTAACGGTGCATCGGATCGGTCTAATTTTTGCTGTGTGCAAAGAGGAAGACTTGCCATCATTGCAGATATTTGCAAAACTTTTCTAGCCCAACCCAGTCAAAAGTTACATCGGTCCAAACTTTTGCCAAATTTTTGGAAGGTTGGACCAAAAAGTAGGTATCATTTTCAAAATGTCATAAAATGAGCAAAAGTGAACCAAATGACCTGATCTTTGCACACATAGGTTAGAAAGAGTCGCGCTTTCTGCTGGTATGTTTTGGAGCTCCTAGCTCCAACCCGTGACCCAGGAGGCGGGTGGGTTTTTCCCCCCCAAAAAGGGGGTGGGTTTTTTTCACCCCATGGCTATACGTGTTTGGCACGCCAAAATGACTACCAATTACCTTATTTGGTGTGGATTGGCCAGCTTCTGAATCATTTGAGTGCATAAAAACGTAAAACGTATGTGTAAAAAATCCACAAAGGTGACGAATTAGAAAATTTATCAGAAGATCCCCAGACTCCCCGAAATTTTTTGTATTCCCCCTCCCGAAATTGTACGTATTCCGGCTATGCTAAGGGATGCTGGTATGTAAGGGTCAAAACTCAAACGCAATCACCCAACCAATGTAGCTGCAAGAGTTGCGGATCTTGGTTGCGGTGACAGAGGATTATAGCTCAAGACCAAGACCGACGTTTTCAAAACAATTAAAAGCATATTTAATGTCTATTTTTAGTCTGAATCAGTGTTTTTTTTGCTCAAAAACGCGTGTAATTACACACTTTTTTCTGTAAAATAGCAAAAAAATTTTGGCGACTGTGTAACGTTACACATAAATTTTGGACAAGTTTTGTCAAATAGTCTGAACTTTTTCCAATTCGCATTCATTTGCTTCCACATATATACCGTTTCTGGGGGGCTTCGCCGAAACAGTATGAGCAAATGAATGCGAATTGGAACTGGTGATTCAACAATGTGTAATGTGGGATCACAGTCGCCAAAATTTTTTTGCTGTACTACAGAAAAAAGAAGTAGTTACACGCGTTTTTGAGCAAAAAAAATGCAGATTCAGACTAAAAATAGACATTAAGGATTAACCAACTTTTATTGTTTTAGAAAGTCGTCTAATCTGTCAACAGTAACCAATTCACAATCTGTCACCTACTGAGGTGAATTGCTTTGAGTTTTGGACATGACATATCCCTTAGCACAGCTGGAAGTACAATTTTCTTGGGAGAAATACAAAAAATTTCGGGAAATCCTGGGATCTTCTGATAAATTTTTCAATTCGTCACCTTTGTGAATTTTTGCACATACGTTTTACGTTTTAGTACTCAAATGTCATGTAGCTGGTAATCCACACCAAATAAGACATATTATATAGTCGATAGGCAAACGCGTAGCCATGGGGTGAGAAAACCCACCCTCTTTTGGGGAAAAACCCACCCCGCCTCCTGGGTCACGGGTTGGGGCTTGAAGTTCCAAAAATACCGGCTGAAAGCGCGATCTCTTTCTACATACTATGTGTGCAAGATCAGGTCATTTAATGTTCGCAGCTCCATTTATGACATTTTGAAAATGATACCTACTTTTGGTCCAACCTTCAGAGAAACTTGGCAAAAGCTAGGACAGATGTAACTTTAAAAGGATTAGGACTAAAAAAGTTTTGCAAGTATCTGCAGTGATGGGAAGTCTTCATTTGCACACAGCTGGAGGTACCAATCGACAGCTGGCACATTGCCAAACGTGGCGGGGAAAAAACCCACTTTGGGGAAAAACCCACCCAAATTTTTTGAAAAAATTTACACCAGCTCAACCAAACACATTCGGGACTGCTAGTACGATATTATCGAGGACACTGCGTCACTCTGTACTGTCGAACTGGACAATTTTGAATGGCATTTGGGTAGCTAGGACATAGAGCACTAAGTAATTGGCACTGAATGACCCGGCAGAGGTCTAATTGTGACAATGTCTAATTGGACGTAAAAAACCATTCTCTACACATTAGAATAATAAGTTTTATCAAAAATTACATCGTTTTTAGGATTTTCAAAATTGCCCTATATTTGTTAAACTTTGAAACCTGTCCATTTGATGCTGCATTTTCAACTCGAGATCTCAAAAAATACCTAGGTCGGGTTTTGACTCATACACAACTTTAAAGTTGAGATTTTACACGGGAAATTGGTAGAGATCATATCTACACGACAATTTCAGGACCTATGGAGACGGGTTCCCCGACAGGTTTTTCCCCCCATTGGGTTGCCGCTACATATTTTGGCTTAGAGGAAATTGCCGGAAATAATTTAAAGGGGATTCCGGCCAAAAAATCGAAAATGTATGGCCTCAAATTTTGGAGTAGTTTTTTGAAAATGAGCATTTTACAAGCCAAAAATTTTGCAACTTGCAGCTGTCGGCATCAATCATCACATTTTTACCTAAACTGCAGCTGCGAGAATGTGCGGCGAGAAAAGTAAGATAGTGAACCAAGACGGTCCTCACTCTAGAACATTATATTGAGTATCTGTAATGCCTGATGCCGTTTTTTTTCAGGACAACTTCTGGCCGCTGTGCAACCGGTGAACATTGGTGCAATGAATACGTTTCTAGCACGACTGATTTTCATTGTTGGACGATGCTGGAAGTACGCCAGTGGAGAACTTGGCTTGCGAACCTGTGGTTCCAGAATATCTTGGTGATGTTCAAACACTTTAATCAGAAGTTACAGCCAAAATGACATGCGAAAATACAAAGAACACTGCCTTGCTCAACTTGTTTTAGGTGATAAGCTGATTTTGTTGATGACTGACTGTAGTTTGTTGGCTAGGTACCTGATTTTAAAGCCGGGAAATTGTCGTATTTCCTCACTATATGACGTTAGACTCAGTTTTTCTTTTTGCACAACACGCAGAGAAAGATTTCTTGTTGGCGATAGCTAACTTGACGTCATTTCGGCCTGCAGCGACCGGCGCTCGAGCTTCCGACTATTCTATGCATATTTCCGAGAACTTGCGGTGTAATTCGAGCTCCGTGATCTTGCAGCAACTTTCTTTGCTTTAATCAAACTAGGCTGCGAAGCTCTTAAAGGAATATGTTCGTACTTCTGCTACGTTCTGTTACTCAAATGGCATTGAATATGGGTGCATTGAATTAAAGTGGAGCAATTTGTTGCTATTTTTATTTGATGCACCACTGATCTTTTGCCGGCTTTTCAAGCACACTTTTGAAAACTTTAGCGATTTTAGCAATTTTGTTAACTTCTGGTATTTATAAGTTGAGAGACGCTGATTGGTGGCGATGATAGACCATGGAGTGTGGTCAAATATCGAGGTACGAGATCTTAGCGCGCTCCAACCATGTGCAGCCGTCACATTTGCATAATTAATTAAAAATTTTACTTGTTTCTGGGCCCAATTTGCCGTTCGAGATATGATTTTCCACATGTTAGATGTCTGTATCTTGTCTGCATCTAAGGAATTTATCTTCAAAGTTGAAGTTTCGGCACAAATTTAAAAATTTTTGGCTAATGGCTAAGGCGTTTTTGGAAATTTTTTGAAGATTAAAGTTGACGCAAAATTTTCACGCGGCAAAATTTCTTGTCATTTGGCACAAATGAGTACTCCTCCTTTTATGCCAAATTACAGTCTTATAGCTCACACAAGTAATAAAATTTTTCTTTCGTTAGCCAAAAATTTTTAAATTTGTGCCGAAACTTCAACTTTGAAGAGTAATTCCCTTAGATGCAGACAAGATACAGACATCTAGTATTCAGGGCTGCCGCGGTTGTTTTTTTCCTTTAACTTTTTTCGAGTCGTCACTTTCTTTTTTGCAAGAAATTCACTTTTTATTTCGCTTTTTTTTTTTTTAATAATTTTCTGAAAATCGGCAAAGATGTGTCTAAAATTAAATTTCCGTATTAATTTCAAAAATTTCCGGCTTCGCCGGAATATTCTTAACTTAATTTTTCAGTTTTATTATAGGAGATCTGCATTGGCTCTTCGCTTGTCTTGGATACAACGTTTTGGAAAATAAAATTTTAGAGTGAAACGTTAAAATAATATGACTTATATATTAGCATAACCTACGAAATTGGGAATTTTAGATTTATAGAAATTTTGAATTTTTGTTTAGACAAGGACAAAAATTAATTTGTATATACTCTATAGAACGTTTATATAATCTGGAGAAACATTAAACATGCGTATATATTTACATGTCTGACCATAGATTGCTGCCGAAATGCACTATTTGGGGCATATATTTGCAGGAAATTGCACCAAATACGTATGAGCAAAAGTGTCACAGTCACATTTTCAAAAAAAAATTTCTAGAAAATACGGTGCAGTTGAAGACATTGGCGCACCAAGTGGTTTGGGGGGTTCCGAGGCCTCTCACCCCACTCGGAATTTTTGGAGAAGAGGCGAAAAAGCGATCCATTTTCAAGACGCCACAATGCAAATAGGAAATTTTGCTGCTCTATTTCAAGTTTCAAAAATTTGCGCCTGCAGATATCTTTATTTCTCTCAATTTTGAATTTTTCACGCCTGGAAAATTTCACTCTTCTATCCAAATTTGAAAAAAATTTTCGCACCTGCAGGAGACTCTCTCTGTTTTTAAACATTTCTCAACCTGCGACGCTGGTCTACTTCACGTTTTGAAATTTTTCATTTCGATCTGTGAATTTTTTAATTTTCATCTGCAGAATTTTGCATCTCAATACTGTTTTAAACTTTTCAGAAACGCTGCTGATAAACTGCAATACCAAGCGTTCTTATTTCAAATCTTTTGAAACATTTCCGTTACAGGTATTCATAATTTAAAAAATTTAAAGGTTTCTCAATTGCTGATTGTCGAGAATTTTCAAATTTTCAAGGTTTTGCCGGTTTCCACTAGGATTCGGGTAGTACGCATTGGCACACTACCTAGATTTGCTCACTGCAAACTTCCTTCTGGGTTCAAGCGAATCGCTTGTCGTCCCAATTCCACAAGGTAATACGC
>JASAND010023348.1:0-11441 GCA_030248195.1 Trissonchulus latispiculum | reverse complement strand
GTGAAGCTTCCAGGAGTTGCCTAAGTTGTAATATATAGCACTAACTATTGTTTGACACTGTTTTTGTATGCCGGGTCGACCGGGCCTACACCGGGCCGCCGGGCCTTGAATGGGGCCTCCGGGTCGAGTGCCCGAGGCTCGGTCGGTTGAGCAGGCCCGGGAAATTTCTTAACGGCACAACTCTAGTTTCAGGTCTCTTCCCAGGGTAGTATTAGTTTCAGCAAGAGTACATACCTCGTCGAAACGGGGATACGCTCACTCGCTCTATGTTTGTGTGCAAGTATATTTGCTCTATGTTTCTATGTAAGCTCGAAAACACAAGCAGTGCGTGCGCGTATTTTGGGCCTGCTTCGAGCTTTAGAACACAAACATAGCGCACAAAATTCTTTGCAGTGATGGGTCTAATTTGCGGGGGGGGGGGTGGGCCGTTAGCGAGCAGAGCGTAGTTTTTGCTCTGATGACTTAGAATGTGCTTAGTGGTACACTCTTATATTATGTACTCTTGGTATCAGTGACTGAAACATCAGTAGCCTATAATTAATTGGTACACAGAAAAGTAAGCTATTTGCTGGTTCCGTACAGGAACTGAAAGCAGCTCACTAAACTAAAATTTCGCTGCGATCTCTTTCCTTCTCCAAAGGTTGAGAAAGTGCACAAAACGTAGCTTCACCGTTGCAGAGGAAATCGGAATCAGTGAATACTGAAATTTAATATAATTGTATTCTTGTAAACCGTTGAGCTTGAGAATTGAAGCGGGTTGCCTGTTGGCTTGACGCCGGGCTTTGAAGCGGGCTTGGGCCCGAGGTAGATGTAAGTTGCCCGGAAAATTTCTTAACGATACAACTCAACCTGAGGTTTCGCCCCAGTCTCTCTGTCTTTTGAATCTACAATTTAATTCACAAATCCATAATAGTTGCAATTTTCCCATGGAGTTCGACTCTACTACTTTTATATTCCAAATTTTTTCGAGCCGTCAAACCGCTGCTAGCCGACATTATACACTGCTGGGCTGGGACCGGTTCCGGAACAGCTAGGATTTCTAAGGCCCTATTTCTTTAAAGATTAAACGGATTAGATTAAAATTAATACGCATTAAAGAAATAGCACCTCGGATTAAACGGATAAAAATTTAAACCAGCGAGTTAAACGAGTTAAACGAATTAAATTTAATCCTATTTCTTTAATGCACCTAGGATTAAAATTTTAATCTAATCCTGTTTCTTTATTCACACTTCGGATTAAAAAATCAACGAGTTAATTTTAATCCGACCTGCTTAATTGCTGTTTCTTTAAAGATTAATTTTAATCCGTTTAATCCTCCGCATGCATTTTCAACAAACTTTTAATCCTCGTGCAGCTACGCGAATTAAACGGATTAAAAGTTGGCGGATTAAGATTTTTAATCGCTGTTTCTTTAACGGCGGATTAAATGGATTAAAATCAACTCGTTTAATCCGCGGATTAAAAATGGTCGGATTAAACGAGTTAATTTTAATCCGTTTAACCCGTTTAATCCTGCATTAAAGAAATAGAAATTAAAATTTTAATCCGGCTGATTTTTAATCCGTTTAATCCGACCATTTTAATCTTTAAAGAAATAGGCCCTAAGAGACCGGAATTGGAACCGTCTACTTTCTTTAGTCAGAATTTCATTTGTCAGAATGTCATTAGTCAGAATTTCATTTGTCAGAACTTCACTAGTCAGAATTACATTAGTCAGAATATCATTTGTCAGAATTTCATTTGTCAGAATTTCATTAGTCAGAATTTCATTAGTCAGAAACATGCCACAAGTCAGAACTTCGTTTGCCAGAAATTCACATTTCTGAAATGTCAGGCTGGATAGAACTAAACTAAAGTTTGACCAAAAATTCTTGGAACGGAACAATGAGCGCTTGTCCTGAGTTAACCTTTGAAGTTAGTCTATATAAAGTATATATTTTTAGAAACCTCAGGAGGAGGAGAATCCAGTAAAATCATATATATCCGGTCTATATCTGGTTACCGGATGCCAAATCGATAAAAACGCTTCAGATTCGGAAAGAGAATGCTAATTAATTCATACTCTAGCATATTGGTCCATGGCCCAAGACATCTCCGAAAATCCGGTCACATCCGGTCCATGTCCGGTAACCGGATGTGTAGGTCGGAAAAACTGTACAGCAAGATGGGTAGGTCGTACAGTTCCGCTGATTGAATTTTTGGATTCAGCGGGTCGAAATTAGTCTAGGTATCTACGAAGTTTTGTCCAATTCGGACCAAATTTGCGAAATTTATGGTCGTATCCGGTTCGAAAAAACCGGAAAATCGGTTTTTCCGGTTTGGTGCTAGGAATCGCGGATAAAAATGTTAGTTTTTGGCACAATGAATATTTGGGAGGCAACTTTTATTTTACCGGTGTCAAAGTAATAGAATATCCGGTCCATTTCCGGTTCTGAACTTTGAAATTTGAGATTCCATGGGCTATTATCTCAGTATCCGGTTGGTCCGAGAGTCAAATTATTTCAAAATGTTATTTGGTTTATTCCTAACAAGCCACAACCTCCATTTACTTCAAATCTGCTGTAACTTTTGAATGATGGGGTTTTAAAAATGGTTCAAAAATAACTTATTGCATGCGACGACAAAGCTAAGCGTATGGGATTAAATCCCATGTCCGGTTTAAGGTGGTGATTCCTTTTGGGCACATATTATTGGTTGACGGTCCAAATCAGGATGAAATTTGATGAAACTTTCCAAAATAAGTTCTTTTGGCATTCTAACACCCTCCGCGCAATCCCGCTTCGAAAATTCGAGATTTCCGGTCAGAGTGTTTTTTCCCAGTTTCTGAACGTTTGGCAGCCGCTACACAGTTGTGACTATATTCATTCGAAAGATCTGATTGAGCTTCACATTTTTGCTTTTTAAAGCAAGTTTCTAACTTTTCTCTACCGTGAGATATCGCCGATTTTCTTGTTTTGGCGTCGAAAACTTGTCATTTTTGCAGAAATCAAATTATCCAACATTGCTTGAACTACGCAAGCCGTAAAATCAAACTAAGGGCGTCGATCTGAAGGTCTCACAGGGACAAATAATCCGGCGCATGATCGTCTTCCAACTGCTATCCTGTAGGCTGCTATCATAAAAAATGTAGTTTTTGCAAAAACACGACCAATTTTTTCTAAAGATTGTGGAGCATTCACCACGCAAGTTGGAGGGCTGCTACTGAACAAATGTGTTCAGCACAAATATGCCCAGGGACGATTTTTTAGTTGCCCCGATTGCTGCTTTCTAGCTAAAGTAATCGCTTGACAAAGTTGGAAAAAGTAGGCAAAATACAGGTTACGCACACATTTCAGCTTATTTCTCTATAACGAAGAGCGATTTCACAATAAATAAAAAATCGTCCCCAGCTATTTGATGGAGGTATCGAATGATATAACCGATGTTTCGCGAAAAAATTTACTTGAGTCTGCAAAAATTCTGGAAAATTATACTTCTTCTAAAATGTGTTAAAAATATTTTATAAAAGCAACATTAGTTCCGTAGCATGCATTAAAAAGAGAAAATGTCAAGCTACATTTTGATATAAAAATGGCTTCTTAACTCCAAGTAATGAACGAGTAATAATGGTGCAAACTTTTGTGACCAAAGGGAATCACCACCTTAACATTTAGACAAAACAAGCAGAATCAGTCCACTTTTAAAACGCTATCATTCAAAAATTACAGCACATATGAAGTAATTTGAGGTTGATGCTTGTTAGGAATAGAGGAAATATCATTTTAATGAAATAATTTGACTTCCGGACCAACCGGATACTGAGACAATAGCCCATGAAATCTCAAATTTCAAAGCTCACAACCGGAAATGGACCGGATATTCGATTACTTTGACACCGGTGAAATGAAAGTAGCCTCCCAAATATTCATCGTGCCAAAAACTAGCATTTTTTATCCGCGATTCCGAGCACCAGACCGGAAAAACTGATTTTTTCCGGTTTTTCCCACCGGAAACGACCATAAATCACGCAATTATGACCGAATTGGACAAAACTTCGTATGTGGACTAATTTCGACCCGCTGAATACGAAAATTCAATCAGCGATTAATCACCGATTGAGCAAAAAGTTTATTTTCGAATGCCTTTTAGAACAAAAATATAAATTTCCTAAAACGCAAAATGCTTAGACGGTTAGAGCTCAATCGCTAAAGATTCGTTAAGCCTCAGCTGAGCTCTAAATGATATTCTAAATAATGGAATTCTGAGAAATGAAGGATATCACGTACTGAATTGTGGCATTCTTACACATTAGCCATAATTATTTTGACAAATTCTGACAAATGAAATTCTGACAAATGAAATTCTGACTAATGAATTCTGACAAGTGAAATTCTGACAAATGAAATTCTGACTAGTGGCATTCTGACAAATGAAATTCTGACTAGTGATATTCTGACAAATGAAATTCTGACTAAAGTATATAAACCAACTAAAACCTGTGATTTTAGAATCAGCCGGGTTCAGTGTCTGTTTTGGTTGCTTGAATGAAATTGTAAGTTAAAGCTTTATTTTGTCAAATTTTTGAATTTTTATCGGGAATTTAAATTTAGCCTTTTGAATATGTAACGTTATCTGGATGGAATTATATTTAGGCGGAAATCTTTGACGGCTTCTATAGATTCTGTGTAAATGAGAGGATTTGATGTCTTTGTATGCCGCTTGAACAGCGAATCTTGGTCGATTTTTGATGAATCTCATAACAAAATAAAAATGAAGGTTAACTTCAATGTTATAAAGAGCAAGCAAGCACTTGCCTTAGTATTGGCGTAGGCAGTAACACATCTGTCTCCCTTTTCTGTTTGGCTGTTTTGAAATCAAGCAACTTTGCTATCTAACTTGTTCTAACTGGTTCTGTCGTGTTTAGCATTGTTATTGTTTTTTTGAAAGAATATATTTTTAACCTTAGCTCGGTGTCAATCTTAATTGAAATAATTTATATTATCAAGAAGTTGAAGACAATCCTGTTGATTCAACTCTTGCTAATGCTAGGTAGGTTTAATGACATGGAATTTCCATGAAAATGCTAGCGAAACAAAACAGTATCTCACATAAATGGTAAACATATGTAATGGAATAACTTAGATCTTGTGCTTAAAAGTGGTTAAAAAGCTAGTTTCTAATTGGTCATCGTTCCAAAAGAAGTTTCTACACAAAACGGAGTCTAAAAGATCTTGCCTATGCTAAGTTTTTAGTTTTAGTAATTGTGTCCAAGCCATAATTAATTGTCATTGTATAATTGTTGAAATCAGAGTTGCCAGTCCCAAATAAGCATTTTTCAACTAATACGAGAAGAAAAGCCTTAAGTTACTCAAACATTAATACACGAAAAGGGCACTTACAAGCTTAGTTAGGATTAATCAGCCCAAATAATGGTCTATTACATGTGAAGTAATAAAAAATCATAACAACAGGGTCAATTCCAAAACTCCCCTTTTGAAAGGACAGGCGTCCTTTCCCTCAGTGGCCCGGGTGCGGTCACTCTCCCCTTTCATTGATAGAAGTAATAAGAACGGAAGAATCGTAAAACTCTAGAAATCCTAGTGTTGGCGTAAAAACAAAACTTACAATTACCATGATAAGGAATCCAACATTTCTAGCTGAAAAGAATACACTAATCCTCGTCAGCAGTGTTTCAAAACCTTTTTTAGTGTCTAATAACACATATTGGAAGATGGTTTGATTAGATAATCATATAATTAGGTTGTACGTAAGAAATTAAAGTAATAAGTACCTAAGTACGTTAAATTGCTATAATTAGTGTTTTACATTGTCCTAGGGCTTTAATTTTTTATTAATCATGCTAACTAGTGCTAGTTAGGCTTAATTTATGTTAATTAGCTAATTATTACGTAAGAAATGAAATTTTTATCGGTAACACAACTTAGGCTCATATGAAAGAGAAATTTCTCCCGTTTCCAAAAATGCAATCCCCACGTTTTAACTCCCAAAATTGAGTGAGTTATAAGCAAAAATGTTTTAGTAAGATTAGCCTTTATTTCCTAATCTTACTTTGCTTAAAAGGAAAGTCCAAAAAGGGGACTTCTGAAAAACCTTTGTACTAACTTCTTTCCCTCTTTCCTTTCTCTTTTCTTTGTCTGGGAGGTCGTCTACCTCCCAGACTACAAGGCAGCCAGGTGCGCTGCTGTTCCTTCTTTCTTTCATCTTCGCCTACGTACGCTAGGCTTGTCCTCGGGTGAACTTTTGTTGGGCCTAGTCCAACAAGAAGAGGACAACAAAAGTTCGCCTCAAGAGAAGAAAAGAGGACACAAATTTAACACGTAGGTAAAGTTCAGAGGGGGCATAATTAATTTCCCCCAATTAAAATTATTACAGAAATTAACTAAATATGTCTAGTCAAGTACGTAGAATGTCAAGAATCCCATCCTTAGTCTTTAGAACTTGTGTAGATTGCGTAAAAGTTGGAAACAAGTGTCAAAATTCATGTTATTTCCCCTTTGGTTACGTTTACATGTTAACCAAAATTTTGCAAAGTTTTGCAGAATTTCAGCATCCAAAATTAATCAAAAAAGAGGTCAGTTGGGGGCAATATGTCCCCATTATCGTTAATCTTCCCTCTCTCGGGCTGGCCGGTCCGGCAAGCCGCTGGACTGGCCTATGGTAGAGATAGCAAGCTTCTAGAAAGTTCTAGAACTTTCTAGAAGCTTTAAGCTAAAATAAAAGAGAAATTCCGCCCCCAGTTCGCTAATGACCTGTCACCGAGCTGTCAGCAAAACTGTCAGCTCGGTCCCCAAAATTTCAGTTTCTTCAGTGTTCGTTTAGCAGCGACTGAGAGCAGTCGTTTTATTCCCCTCTTCCCCCGTGCGTATTACTTCTCGGACCACTGGTGTGGTACGGGAATATAGTAATACGCATTCCCCTTAGGACGCTTTTTAGGGACCTTTCTGGCCCACAGGCCAGAAAGGAAACTTGAGACAAAACACGAACACTACAATTAAGGAGCCTATGGATCTTCTATATCCGGCTCAAATCTGCTACTAGGACAAAACTATTAGGATTCTTTTTGGCCTTTTTGGCCTTATTTTTCTTTGATACAACTTTTTGGCCTTTGGGCCTTATTTTTTATATGTGATATTTTCAGGCCTTGTTGGCCAAACTTTTATGGAATTTTTGGGCCAGTGAGCCCCGACTTTTATAGCAGCATTTTGGGCCCTAGGCCAAATTTTATGTTCCATAGCATGTTGGGCCTCCGGGCCAGTTTTATTTCTTCTTTATTTTATTATTTAATTAATTCAAAAATCAAGGGCAGCTCATGTAAACCCCTCCTGTGCGATGGAGGTCTTGAAGCATGCTCACTTTTCACTTCTTTTACTTTTCACGTTTTAACTCTTTTTTCATCTATCAAGCCACGGCTTTATGGCCGAAAGTTATTCTCTTTATTTGCCACTTTTGGGGTTATTTTTCGTAATTTTCCTGGGTTTATGAGTGGGACCCCAAATCCGTAGTTCTGAGTTAGAGAGCCCCTTAATTACGGCTCTGAAGCTAATAAGCTAGTTAGAAGAAAATAACTCCCCACAGCCGGCAACTAGGAGTTGCCGGCCATGTTCTCAAAAACGCCGTATTGCTCAAAAAATTATACTGTCAGTATTAAGTTTTTATTTCAGCGTTAGGTCGGCATTAAAACCACTAGGTATAAAAATTATAGGGTGTTTTAAAAGCCAATTCTTAAAACATGAGTTGTTCTACTTTTAATTTAATTAACTATTAAGCAGCCGTTTAAAGAGGAATGGCCGGCTTCCTCACTTTTCGTAGTTTAATTAACTGTGTATTTGATTTAATTAACTGTTCTTTGTTGTTAGTAATAATTGCTTAGCAATTATTACTCACTGGCTTTCACCAAAATTCAAGTTATACTTTTTTCAAACTTGTAAAGTTTAAACTTTTTTCCCATAAAATTTCTTTTATAGGCAATTCTGAGGAATTGCAAAGCTGTAAAAGTCGCGCACAACAAAGTTCAAAGTTTACCAACGTCTTACATTAATGAGCCTAAGTTTAGCCATTAGTTAGTCTAAGTAGCTAGATTATTAGTATGAGTTATTAGTATGAATGTGTTGTATAATTGGAGTGTGAATGTTTTGTGAGTCCAAAATGTGAATGCTTTATAAGTCTGAGGTGTGAATGTTTTGCAAGCCTGAAGTTTTGTATAATTGAAGCGTGAATGTGTTGCAAACTTAATGTGTGAATGTGTCCCCAAAAAGGTACCTAAGGTGGTTATTCGGGTAAACTCCTCATGGAGCGTGAGGTTTCGAAATTAACCAAGTTTCAAGGATGTTTGGTTGAATGATTGTAGAATGCTCTGATTTGTATGTATGTAGAATGAATATTTTTGTATGATTGTGGTGGCAACTCACGGAAACTCCCCTTGTACGATAGGGGTTGTGAGGATTGTCAAATCAGTATGAATGTCAATTGGATGAATGAGTATTAATAATGTAGTTATTAATATTGGGATAATGCGGGAAGCTTAAAGTTTAATAAATCGTGGTAAACTCTGCCAACAATTATCAAACTGCAAATCACATCGAAATTCACATTAATTAAAGATAGTATTTTAAAATAGTCCAAAATACCAGTCAAAGCAGATTATCTTAATGTATGATAGTTCACCGGTTCTCATCTGGTGCATGAGGCCAATACTTGCGAAATTGTCCTAAAGCTCCTGTATTAGGCAGGAAAACGGTGTGAATGTGTACAAATGTTGTTTGTTGTTGAATGTCTGTTGATCTGAGGGATATGAGTGTGACAAACAGTGTGAATGAGTACCTACTTCAGTATTAGGGTAATATGCAAATTAGGTAGCTAATATGGTCCAGGGTCATGGGGACCCCCAGGACAAGCTGATACAACCAGGTGGTCCTCGATTCGTCCGCGTAGGTATGCCCGCAAGAAGGGAGTGGACGAATCGCAAATAAAGGACTTCGTGCTGGCCTGTTTTACCTATTTAGAACCGAATTTGTCCCAAAATCTGTAATATAAATTAGCTAGGTCTGTCCATTGTTTTGTATTAATTGTATGTGTAATTAGCTAGATCTGTGCCAATAGATTCATCTCGAGCTAGTAATCCTCGCAGTGCATCACAAAATAACTCATGCTTTTTGTCAGCCTTCAGCATAAAAGGCAAAAGTCAGCTTTAATCAAATTGCAAAAATTGCGTTAAAACGGTTATTCTTGCCCTCACTGGTTCTCGCTAACGGGGCAACCAAATTGGTTGTAGTTTACATTTTTGCAAAGTATATTATCTGTACAGTTTAGACTTTTTATATCAACTAGTAATTGCAAAGGGTAAACGTTTTACGTCGAAAATACTACCCAAATCTGACTGTAAGCATCAAATTATACTCGTTAATCTATGCAGGCAAGCAATTATGGGATTTAATGGCACACACGGTGAACATCAGTACGTAAGCATCCAATAAAACCTAAAATCACATAAATAATAGTTAGTTAGCATAATAATATTGTGTAATTACGTAAGAATTGAGGATTATAACGAAACCATCTTCTAATAAGCTTAAAAGGAATAATCTTGCAAAAATGCGTTTCTACTCTTATAAACCTGTTATACAGGAAACGGGTGCTTTCCTGTCGCAAAAGCCCTAACTGGCAAACAAACCTTTAGGTCTCAAGTCTAATTATGCGCAGACCGAATATGACTGTAAAGAATACATGTTGAATCGGCGATGTCCGGCATTCCAATGCAGGAAATCGCCCCAAAAACTCATATTCGGCAAAATTTTATCTACATCAAGCCAATACCGCCTAATTAGTCACATTTCGTCCCGCAAAAGCGGTCAAAGAGTGTTAATTCTGCTTTTCAGCAAAATCTTAATCAGAATTAACTAAAGTTCTAATTTTCTTCTTCGAAAGCCATATAAGTGAGTAATAGTTGCTGGGTTTGATTCCCGCACTTGTATTCTGAACTAATGGGTTTTAACCCATTTGATTCAGGTCAGACGAAGCCGCTGCCTGCCAGGATTCTCGAATCAGTGTCTATGATTAGCCTGTGGTCGTCAAATTGGAATCATTATCAGTAGCATAGTAGTATCAGTCAGACGGAAGTCGTCAGTCAGTATTTGGAACTCAGTCAGAATTGGTTATTATCGATCCAGTCCTTGAAGGTACATTGGCAGTTATCAGCACTTGACAACAGTATAAGGCAGAGACAGTCTGGTTCACGACCTGATCTATTTGGGAATCCTTAAAACCTAACGCTACTAATTGTTTGTCAATCATTTGTGCGAACTATAAAAAATATATCTGAAAATGCAGTCTTTTGCCCTCTTGTTTGTCACTCTTACCGAAGTTATCATCCTCTTGTTGTCTCTGGCCTAGGCCAACTGTCAAGCTATATTCGAAGAAGAGATTACTCAGAGAAGAAGGATAGTGAAACTCTTTTAAATTATCTGTTTAATTTACTTAATAATAACCTTTCAGCCATCTCCCGGTACCACCCCGCCTAGACCGACCCCTGCATTGTTCTTTAGTCCAACTGTCCGAAACCACTCGTGAGGTTGCAGGTGTAACCTGACGAGATCACCCGACTCCATAGACCGGATCTGTTCCTAACCGACACCCTGTTAACTTTATTAATTATCCGTTACATTGAACCTGTGTTGTAGATTTTCTGTAAAGGACGAATAGAGAGTAGATTTGAGTTTAAATACACGACACGCAACACTACCTAACGTGCCCAGTCATAATACCTGAAGAAGAGGACTAATAAATTAGTCTCGAGTTAATTGTTAACCGGTCAGTCACTAGTTTAGTTAATCTAATATTCGGAAATATCCAGTCCCTTAAAATAACCCTTTCCACCCAAGGGCTGGCAACTCTGGTAAATTGAGTAATCTGTAATCTTGTGAATATTGTAATCCTCGTTGCTGTTAATAATTGCCTTGAAACCATTCTGTCCCTTTAATTGTAACCATATCACGTTTAGATAATAAATTAATCTTGTTGTGTGCAAATCGTAGTCTACATTTCAGCTGCTGAAAAGAGATCCAGGTGAGATCTCCCAGGACACAAAGGGTAACTTGCTCAGATCCTAGTAAGTTGGATCTGAATCGAGAGTTAAAGACTAACAGTCTGATCTTAGTTTTGACCTGTTGCGTCAAAGCGATCCTATCCATACTCCTGGTGCGATTGGATAGAGCCTAATTCACTTCGCCTAAACGAACTCACATTAGGACCCCCTAATAGGTTGGCTGTAGAGATTCCTGATTTTGGCAAATCACCTTTCGGGAATCTGGTACATAAGTTTGTCTGTCCAGGCAAACGCGCTAACCTTCCGTGTAAACGAACTTCTAACCTAAACGACCCCATTTTTGAAATCAAATCAAATTGGTCAATTTTTCTATTGAAGTTTCACTCAGTTCATTACA
>JASAND010023346.1:0-17783 GCA_030248195.1 Trissonchulus latispiculum | reverse complement strand
TGTACTTCGTTCAGTTACGTACTGAGCAGGGACTTCAATGGGGAAAAAACCCAAATGGGGGAAAATAAACCCACCCCTCACAGGTCTTAAAAATTGTCGTAGCGCAATTCTGACACTTCCAGTGTAAAATTCAACCTTTTTTAGTTAGTATTAACCAAAAACCCGATCTAAGTAGCTTTTATTGAGATCACATGTGCCGTTGAAAATGCTGCATCAACTGGCCAGATTTCATAAAGTTTAACACATAAACATAGGGCAATTTTTGAAAATGCTAAAAATGATGTAATTTGATAAAACTTATTATTCTAACGTGTAAGAGAATGATTTTTTACGCAGAATTGGCTGTTAAAATCCACAATTGTATCTGTATTGGGTCATCCAGCAGCGAAATGTCACTTTTAAGGTTTTTAGCCCCTAGCTAGCCAGGTAAGCAAAATTGTCCGAATCTGACCGCATAGGATGACGCAGCGTGCTCGATAGTACCGTGTAGTCTCTAATTGTTTCCGTGTTGAGTTGTTAAAAAAATGGGTGGGTTTTCCCCCCCAAAGTGGGTTTTTTTCCCCGCCACGTTTGGCAATGTGCCAGAATAACGGTACAGCGGATCGGTCTAATTTTGGCTGTGTGCAAAGAGGAAGAGTTGCTATCATTGCAGATATTTGCAAAACTTTTTTAGCCCAACCCAGTCAAAAGTTACATCGGTCCAAACTTTTGGTAAATTTTTGGATGGTTGAACCAAAAAGTAGTTGTCATTTTCAAAATGTCATAAAATGAGCAGGAGTGAACCAAATGACTTGATCTTTGCATACATAGGTTAGAAAGAGTCGCGCTTCCTGCTGCTATTCTTTGGAGCTCATATCTCCAACCCATGACCCAGGACGCGGGTGGGTTTTTCCCCCCAAAAAGGGGGTGGGTTTTTCTCACCCCATGGCTATATATCATCTAAAAACCTGTTTTCAGATACGTATTTTGAAAAATTTTCTAGATTTGTAAAATATCTGAAAATTGTCTGGAAAAAGTCTGGAAAATGGCTGGAAAATGTCTGGAAAAAACCTGGAAAATGGCTGGAAAGTCTGGACAATGGCTGGAAAAAGTCTGGAAAAAACCTGGAAAATGGCTGGAAAAAGTCTGGAAAAAATCTGGAAAAAACCCAGAAAAAGTCTGGAAAAATTTTAGAAAAATCTGGAAAATGTCTGGAAAAAATCTGGAAAAAGACGTTCCCAGACTTTTTCCAGGGATTTTCCAGACTTTTTCCAGACATTTTCCAGATCCAAAATATGCCTTGAAAATATCTGGAAAATCTCTGGAAAAATTTTTCCAGGTATTTTCCAGACTTTTTCCAAACAACAGAAAAAACCTGGAAAAGTCTGGAAAAATTTTAGCGTAAAAATTTTTTCCAGATTTTTTCCAGACTTTTTCCGAAAAAAGTTTTCCTGTGGGGGCCGTCACGTCACACACACAATTCCCCGTCACACCTATGTTCCTCCCTCACCATAGCTAGCTCATTGCTGTCATAGTTAAGTTGTGGCTGGCGAAAAAGTGGGGGTGGGGGTGGGGGGTTTGAAAAAAAGTAGGGGAGGGGGGTTTGGCAAAAAAGGGGATGGGGAGGTCGAAAATCGTCGATTTGGGGGGAGGGGTAAGAAAAAATTTCGAGGGGGGGTCGGAGAAAAATCGGTTTTTTCGTTAAAAAACTGAAAAATTTTCTCAATTTTGTCCTATTTTTAGCGATTTTTAAGGTAATTAAACGAATTTTAGCAATTTTTCGCTAATTTATTGAAAATTTTCGAATTTTTGCTAAAAATTTGCAAAAGTTTCGGTAGGGGGTTGAAAATCTTTAGGCTGCGGGCATAGGTGTACCACCTGTTTGGGTTGGGGGGGGAGTAAAAAGTCCAAATCTGGCTTGGGGGGGGGTCTAAAAAATCGGAAATTTTCGAAAAAAACTACCCAACCTGTACCCAAATTTTTTTTAGCTAAAAATAGCCCTTTTTAGATATGCTGTATGCTGTAAAAATATGCTGTATATACCTTGGGTACCCCCCGGCCCCACCCAACCCTCCCCCAGAATTCGGACCTCAGAAATTTCGCAAAACACTGGAAGAACTTAAATCGGGTTAAATCGTTGCAAACTTCAACATTTTTACCATGAATTTACCGCGAATGTTTAATGAAATTTTAATATTAATGGATTTAGAATGATTATATATATATATATATATATATATATATGAATGAATGAATGGCAGGGTGAAACCGTCCCCCTCACACGCCTTCATTGATATAAAAAATGTTTATATCCTTCTGTATGGCGTTGAGGGGCCCACCTCTAGCATCCGTGCTTCCATTCTAATGTCCCTAGTTATAAACTCAACATAATAACATTCATCATATAAATTAAATGGTATATACGTATACAACTAGCTGGCGGCGCCAATGGAAGCACAGATACCTACTGAGACAACTCATAAGAACAACCCAAATCCCCGTCACACCTATGTTCCTCCCTCACCATAGCTAGCTCATTGCTGTCATAGTTAAGTTGTGGCTGGCGAAAAAAGTGGGGGTGGGGGTGGGGGTTTGAAAAAAAGTAGGGAGGGGGGGTTTGGCAAAAAAGGGGATGGGGAGGTCGAAAATCGTCGATTTGGGGGGAGGGGTAAGAAAAAATTTCGAGGGGGGGTCGGAGAAAAATCGGTTTTTTCGTTAAAAAACTGAAAAATTTTCTCAATTTTGTCCTATTTTTAGCGATTTTTAAGGTAATTAAACGAATTTTAGCAATTTTTCGCTAATTTATTGAAAATTTTCGAATTTTTGCTAAAAATTTGCAAAAGTTTCGGTAGGGGGTTGAAAATCTTTAGGCTGCGGGCATAGGTGTACCACCTGTTTGGGTTGGGGGGGGGGGGAGTAAAAAGTCCAAATCTGGCTTGGGGGGTCTAAAAAATCGGAAATTTTCGAAAAAAACTACCCAACCTGTACCCAAATTTTTTTAGCTAAAAATAGCCCTTTTTAGATATGCTGTATGCTGTAAAAATATGGTGTATATACCTTGGGTACCCCCCGGCCCCACCCAACCCTTCCCCAGAATTCGGACCTCAGAAATTTCGCAAAACACTGGAAGAACTTAAATCGGGTTAAATCGTTGCAAACTTCAACATTTTTACCATGAATTTACCGCGAATGTTTAATGAAATTTTAATATTAATGGATTTAGAATGATTATATATATATATATATATATATATATATATATATGTGAATGAATGAATGGCAGGGTGAAACCGTCCCCCTCACACGCCTTCATTGATATAAAAAATGTTTATATCCTTCTGTATGGCGTTGAGGGGCCCACCTCTAGCATCCGTGCTTCCATTCTAATGTCCCTAGTTATAAACTCAACATAATAACATTCATCATATAAATTAAATGGTATATACGTATACAACTAGCTGGCGGCGCCAATGGAAGCACAGATACCTACTGAGACAACTCATAAGAACAAAAGATAAGTTTAGAGGAGAAATTAAATTTGTTAAAGGAGAATTTCACCTATTAACCTTTTTAAAAACATTTAAAAGAAAAGAAAAACTGTTACGAAGAGAAATTATATAAGAAAAGTTTATGTATAAGATATATAAGACGGGGGTTCACATACAGAATCATATATATATATATAATGTGTATATATATATATATGTACGCATATATATAAGTCAAAGAGCCATTTTATGTATGTATATACTGGAATTCGTGGTTATATATCCGAAAGACAAAATTAATAATAAAGATGCTGTGCTGACGCATTTTTAAGAACTTCATATCACGTACATATATGTGTATATATGCCGAAATTTCAAAGTGATTTGCCTTGACATGCATAGCATGTCCTCGTCTCAGCTCCCCTTTGGCGTCGGCATACCACGCCCTGTCTACCTACCCATATGTGCTTACCCACCATAAAAGAGCTGCAGCAAAACCAAGTATTTATAAAACAAAAAGTATATATATATCAGGGGCGCAGCCAGGGGGCATGCATGGCATGCGGCCGCATGCCCCGTCAGGATTCGGAAATAAAGAAAATTAACCCGAGGAAAGAAAAACCAAAAATTTCGCGACTCATTGCTTTTTGTGCTTTTTACTGCGTTTTCGCACACTTTTTGAAAACCCAAAAATTTAAAAAGCACAGTCAAATTTTCACCTGAAGGAGCAAATTTTTATTCATTTTAAACACAATTTTAAGTTTGTCCGAAAAATTTTGCTCCTTCTGCTCAAAGATGTCCTATATATATATATATATATATATATATATATATATATATATATATATATATATATATATATATATATGTGTTACGTACAAAACCCGAAATCGTACAAAACTAGTTTTGTACGGCCTTCCTCGTACAATTCTAGTTTTGTATGGTATCTCCCGTACAATTCTAGTTTTGTATGGCCTACCTCGTACAATTCTAGTTTTGTATGGCAGTGACCGTACAATTCTAGTTTTGGACGTACAAAACTGTTTCAGTAAGATTTAGCAACCGTTATATATTTATTCATTATATACTAATATTAAAGTTCGTACATAATTTCATAATTTGGGAATGCAGTCAGGTAACGTGGAAGCTTACTTCTACCTGCGCTTATCATCTCCTTCAAAGCTCAATTCCTGCCTACGCCTAATTCATTCGGTCACGCCTGAATAATGTTTACGCCAAACGCAGAGTCGTACGCCTAAAATCTACAGTATCCATTTTCTGTCTTTGTTCCTAAAGTTGTTTCAATGTTTCTTAGGCTGGGTTTATCTTGTGTGATCTAAATACCAAATTTGTGACTCAACTTCATTTATATATTAGAAAAAATTTCAATTAAACTGCTGAAATATAATTAAAAGATTCCAGCAAATCCGAAAAATTTTAAAATTTTAAAATAAGGTAGTATTTTTAGGAGTAAGCAAGCAATTCGAATGGGGACTTTTCGAAATTCTCAGAAATTTTCCAAAGGGGGACCAAAGGAAGGCTGACATGTCTTTGAATGTATGTATAATTTCCCTAGTTTAAAGCTAAATAAATAGCTGACAAAAAATAATTATTCGAAATGTAACATTGAATTTTAAATGAAGATTTGTTATACAGATTATTACTTACATTGTGACATTTTTGCAACATTGCTAAAGTAAGTTTATTATTTTATTGGTCCCGAATCGAAAACTAAAATTTTTCTGAAAAAGCAGAAATCTGTACCAATGCAACCATTCCAAATTTTTTCTAAATATATATCTAAAGTTCTGCTGAGGTTAGCTTTAGTTAGAATTTGGCAACTGAAATATTAATTTTGTATCAACTGAATAGCCATCCATTAGGAATTAAATCTTAAAACTATAGTGCTTGAAATTATATACGAACTTGAATATGTAGTAATGAATAAATAGTTGACAAATCTTACTGAAACAGTTCTGTACGTCCAAAACTAGAATTGTACGGTCACTGCCATACAAAACTAGAATTGTACGAGAGAGGCCATACAAAACTAGAATTGTACGAGGGAGGCCATACAAAACTAGTTTTGTACAAAATGACCCATACAAAACTAGTTTTGTACGATTTCGGGTTTTGTACGTAACATATATATATATATATATATATATATATATATATATTTATATATATATGTGTATGTATATACGTATATATATATATATTTTAGTTTGTTTCCGTCTGAGAATTAGTTGAGCACAAACTGTATACGTTAGATTCAATGATATTACGTTTGCAAATTTTGGAAATCACAAGAATAAAATATATTGTCGAAAAGTAAAAGAAAAAAGTTTAGAAGGTTTCCAGACCAATATTTTCACAATTTTCAAATAATTCTCAACGTATGGGGGGCTCCGCCCCCAGACCCCCATTATAGCGCAAAAAGAAGTCTTCAACGCAAATATTTAACGTTCACAACATTGAAACATTGTTAATAAAGACTAAGCAATCATTATATGTTTTCTTTTTCTTCTGTAACTGCTGTAACTGTAAAATACTAAATAAAGTTATATAATGTGAACAATTAACTTTTCATTTTGTCTTTACTTTCCACTTTATATGGACTTGTTGAAATTATTCATTTGAATTGCAAAACTTTCCCATCTTCTTCCACTTTCAAGATTCATAATTAATCTACTGCTTTGTCTTTGAAAATGGTTGTTTTGTTTCTGTTCCTATATAACGTCTATACCAGCTTTCTTAGTTAGTTCTGCAATAAATCTGAAGCTTACAGTTATAAATGCTGTAAAAACCTTTAAAACGTGTTAATACTGCGAAAAGTGAATCTCAGGAAAATCACAGATTTTTAAAAACACATTTTCTTACACTAAAAGCAAAGGTGAAATTTTGAAAAAACCGTCGCGACTTCGCTGCTAATTATACAAAGTTATTTGTCCTTTTAATATACTTCAATGAGTCTGTTCAAGCAATCCTGCTTTTAAAGTTATGTAATAGTCAAGATGCGTCTAGATTTATATATTCAAGCACAATTTTTTGCTTTGTTAATGCTCAGTTTGTTTTAAAATTTTTCAAGGTAATGCAAACGAAATTTGGCTGGCGCAAACCTGACTCAGGTAGATTTCAGGTAAAACTAGAAGCAAATCTCATGTAAAAAGTTACCGCGAAAAATGGACTGCAAACATTTTCTGCTGGGAGCTGTGCACCCTGATCCCCGCCTGCCTGCGTTCTTACGTATATTGCATATTGCTGTTAAATTTCGTTGGTAATTTTTAAACATCGGCACGTTGATATTTAATTTTCCTAGAAGAAAAGATCCTATCTTTAGTCTTTACAAATTCATTTCTGGCAATTGAAAAATATTCTATGATTTTTTCGCATATAGATATATGAACCTTAGTTGGCGAACTGGTGAATAAATGTTTCTGACGCCAGCATACCAGTGTATTTTTAGGGATTTTTCCCGGGGGTCCGGGCCCGGGGGGATTTTTGCACAAATGAGCCAAACATTGGGTGTTTTGGCGCGTTTTGCATGGAGAAACACAAGAATTCCCAAAAATACCAGGATTTAAGCTAAAAACAGTTATTTTTACGAAAAAATCTCCGGCGAAGCCGGAAATTTTTTGAAAATTTGTTTATTTTTGGCAAAAATGCAGACCTCATTAAGGGGCAAGCCCAAAATCCGGGGGGAGGCGATTTCGGGGAGGGAAAGGCATTTTCGGAGGGGAAGGTCAATTTCCGGGGCGCCCCCTGTAAAAAATACCCTGCATCACAGCGCAACATTGACGATTAGAGTAAAACCAAAAGAACACTGTGCAAAAACGAAAATTTGTTTGACGTCCACAGCAGCGCCATTGTTTTATATATTTTATATATTCACTGAAAAAGATTTTGTGCAAAAATAAGCAGATTTTGCCCACATTATAGGGGTGGGTGCCCGTTTGGTACCACATTTTGTCCTGAAAAAATATATCAAAAATCCAAATTTTGTTCACAAGTTCTAAAAAAAGTCACAAAAATTTGCGTTTTTAACTCAAAATCTGCTTATTTTTATGGGGTGACTGTCGCCTATGTCCCCTCTAATAGAAAATAATTCCCAGCAAAAACACCTTGGGGGACACAGAACCGATTTTCAAAAACCCTGCTCCGCATGCCCCGTCAGAAAGTTCTGGCTGCGCCACTGATATATATATATATATGTATACATGTATACAGTATTTATAAATGAGATGAGTAAGAGAACCGTATATAATCTATTTGCCATCCGTTCATCCTAGTGATTAGGGATGACAAATAGAGCTTTGCTGCAGGGGCTTCTCTTTTAATAGAGGAACGTGGCATGCCTGAAAGCATATATGTATAGTCAACGCTATGCATGTATGCAAGCCATTCATTCATCATCTTTTCTGGCGCTTTCCCCGCCTTTATTATGAAAAAAAACAGTTTTATACAATGAAAAGTCATAGGGCCGACTTCAAAAGGAACTATATTTTTTAATTTTTTTTGGGGGGGAATCCCGAGCAAATCACGTGGTGTTAGTAAACAAATAAATTTTTTATTACATCCACGTGACTCACCCCGCGGCTGCCCAGCCCATTACGCCGCGTCCACATACAACAATGTACTACATCTGACATGACAATGCTGGTGCATGCAAGCGGCAAGATCATGTCAGGGTTAGTAGACAAAAGTTACGGTGACGCCAGAGTTTGGTAGGCCACGGGAATGTACATTACGTATCTAACGTAGTTAGTAAAAAATAGTTAGTATATATTTCTCGAGAAACCAATGCAGGATTTACCGTGGCATGCAAAGGACTAAGGTCCTTGTAGTGCACGCCCCCGAATAAATTTCTGAAGCTGAGGTTCAATGTCAGATAAGCGTTGCTTAAAAATTACCAAAGAGGAAATAGTAACAATATTTTCAGGAAGATCATTCCAAACATTGCAAATTCTATAGAAATACGAATGACCAGTCCGAGACTTTTTATATCTTTTTGGAATTACAGCCAGGAACTATATGTATACGCTACCAGCAAGAAAGCCCTTCCAACTCGTAAACGTACTACACGATCTACAGTAGATTCTAAACAGTATAAAATCCTCCATGCCATTGAACTGGTTGACACTGGGTGAATTAACAACATCACCAGGCAAGGAATTCCAAACATTTACAACTCGGTTTGAAAAGAAAGACATAGTTTTAAATTTACGACAGCGTTTAGGGTAAAGCTTCCGATCATGCCCTCTAGTACCAGCATATTGAGAATACTCAAAGAAACGGTCAAAGTCAATACATATATATAATTTCATCGTTAACAATTTTATATACCAGTATTAAATCAGCATACATACAATCTCCTAAGTTCCAATGATTCAAGATCACATCTTTTTAAACGCTCATGGTAAAGCAATTCATACATGCCTGTAACATATTTAGTAAATCTCCTCTGAACTGATTCTATCGTGTCTATGTCCTTTAGAAAGCGAGGTGACCAAACAGGTGTACAATACTCAAGTATGGGTCGAATATACGTTTTATACATTTTTATCTGAAAATCCCTATCTTTGTTAACAAAACTACGCTTAAACAAATTCAATCTCTGTAAGGACTTCTTTTTCAACTTGCTACAGTAATCAGAAAATTCCAAATTACTACTATACCCGACACCTAAGTCATTAACACTAGTAACTTGAGCTAACACTGCATCATTAATAGAGCACGTCAACAAACAGGCACATTTACCAATACGAAACTCGAGACATTTAGGAACACTAAGAGTTAGCTGCCACATATCAAACCACTTACTTAAGCTTTCAAGATCAAATTGTAAAAGCCAAGGGTCGTACCAATTTTTAACTGTCTTATACAGCTTAATATCGTCTGCAAATAGTTTAATTTTAGAGAATTTTACAACTTTATCGACGTCGTTTATGTACAACAGAAACAATAGTGGACCAAGTACTGATCCCTGGGGTACACCACTTTTCACCAAAGATTCCTCAGAATATACACCATTTACTAATACCCGTTGTGTTCTTCCGTTTAAAAAGTCATTTAGCCACTTTCCGATTTCACCAGTAATACCAAACGTTTCCAGTTTTTTCGATAATTTAAAATGGGACACAGTATCAAATGCTCTAGACAAGTCCAAAAAAACAACGTGTACACTTTCCATCTTCAATAGCATCCACATAATCTGCACAACATTCCAACTGCTGTGAAAGGGTAGACTTTCGTTTCATAAATCCATGTTGGTTCCTTGAAAAGCTATTATTCCGCTCTAGAGTGATAGTTAAGAAATTTTTTATTATTTGTTCAATACATTTACAAGCATCCACTGTGAGGCTAACAGGACGATAAGATGCAGGATCACTAGTTTTCCCTTTTCGCTTATAGACTGGACAAATATTTGCGGTTTTCCAAATTTTCGGAAGTTTTGACTGGTTAACAGACTGTTGAAAGATGCAAAATAACGGATAGGCGAGCTGAGCAGCTAGTCGTTTGTGAAATACAGGTGGGATGCCGTCTGGACCACAACTGAACTTGTTCGGTCTAGACTTCAGTACATTGTACACATCAACAACCGTAAAACTGAATGTCGATACATCAACACGATTCACTTCAGGAACACCAGGGGCCAACTTCATAAAACTTAAAACTTGCAACTTACAAGTTAACTGTTTCATAAAACTGCAAGTGGTACTTGCGTACTTGCACTTAAACCGCAAGTTGCAAGTCCGCAAGTTGCAAGTTGCCGGCTAACACTTGCAGTCAGAGTTTGTTTCATAAAAGTTGTCGGTACTTGCACTTGCAACTTGCACTTGCAGTGCAAGTAGTTGAGTCTATTTTTACTGAACAATTTGTTGCAAGTGACCGTTTTATGCATTTTTTAGAGTTAGAGCTATTTTTAGAGGTTTAGATTTTTATTCGTTAATTTCGTGTATTAATTTCGCAACTAATCTAAACTCTTACGCATTTTTTCTTTGGTTACTCTATTTTATGGACAGCAGCCACAAAGCAATTTTCTACCATCTGCTAGGCGCACAAAAATTTGCTCACAAGAAGTGCAAACTATGTCGGAAACAGAGCTGGAATTTGTTAAACAAGAGTGCATATTCAGTGTCTGCCTGCTAAAATAAGTCAAAACTTTGCTTAATTTACTAGTTATGTTTACCTTTGCCATGCTCAATCTATAAAATTCATAATAACCTTGTATCCAACTTTACCTTTACCTTTATTCTAGAGTGTTATTTTTAACAAAATTAGTTTCGCGGTCATCAAAACATGTGTTAACCGCCAACTCTGTACACTCCATTTTCCAAAAATCCTGGTCCGCATGCCCCGTCAAGTTCTGACTGCGGTTTTTCTTTTTTCTTTTTCTCAACTAACTTCTATAACAAATTTGGCAACAGATTAGAAGTGATAAGGAGGAGAGGAAAAGAAAGAATGATGGAGATGAGGAAAGAAGAAGAAGCCAAGAGAAACCGTAAACCGATAAATTTTAGTTTTATCTGCTGCAGAAGATTGAATTGCATTGAATACTTGAACCATGTGAAAATAAAAACTTCTGAAACTAAAACAATCATTTCGTAATTCGATAAGAAATTCTAGAATATCAAAATGTAACAGCTTTTGAAAGGAGGATGTGAGAGCAATGGTTGAAAGTATGCTGATAATATAAATTAGCATTAAACTTCCGGAGAGAAGAGTTGTACCGTTGTAAATCTGTCGGACTTCCGGGGGGGGGGAGGGGGGAGATGCATCGTGACAGTAATATTAATTGAATAGGATTTGATTAAAAGTGAGGGCTACTTGAATCAAAGATCCGAACCTTCTTAAATTCATTAAAAATGCGCTCAATAAGGAGCTGATAGATATTTCATTCAGGAATAAAAAAGTTACAGCAACTGCAAACTTCCAATTCTTGTCCAAAATTGGAAAATAAAGCTTTAATTTTCTTGGTTTCAGGAACGGTACCATACCCAATCAAAACCACATGAAATGTGATCTACTATACCTCGTTTTGTTGTCAACTTTTCAAAAATAATTACTTTTTTCTCAACTCAATCTTTTTCTCAACTAACTTCTATAACAAATTTGGTAACTATTACAGAACTTTTAATATTAGATTTCTAGCTCCTATTACAACAGTTTATGGTAGAGAACTCGAGCCCAAAGCTTCTGAATATATAAATCTTTTAACTGGACTTTCAGGACCGCTTATGCGTCAGATTTCGTGTGATCTATGCGTTTTTTAAAAATTGAGAGTCGATTTTTCGAAAAATACCACATTTTCACCAAAATTTTGGCAACTCGAATGTAGCCTAAGTTGGTAGAAATGGCTTTGTCTTAAAATGAAATCTGAGTTGAATCCAACGGTCAAACGTTTTCGAGGCCACGCCATATGATTTTTTGAAAAATTCCCAATTCCAGCTGGTTTTTGGCTAGTTTACACTGGTTGAGGCCAATCAGTGCCGCAATCACAACTTTCCACCCAAAACAGGAAAATTATTTAAAAATTCATTGCGGGGGCAATATGAGCCGTAGCCACAACAACTTTATATTATCGTTGGATTCAGCTCAGACTAAACTTTATGATTATGCTATTTTTCTCACTTTTGTTAGATCTGCTCTGCCGAAATTTTGGGTCTAAAACTGGTATTTTTCGAAAAAACTCGAGTTTCGAATTTTGCAAAATCGCAAAGATCACATGAAAGCTGACACATAAGCGGTCCTGAGAATTCAATTGGAAATGTTTTTCATGGAGACAGTCACGAGCATACATTAACATAGTGTCGAGTCCTGGGGGGTTTGTACCTTGAACTGAAAATTTCAGGGGAGCTTTAACCTCAAGTATAGATTTGTTATATTTTTCAAAAAATTAACGCTGATTTCATTAAAATATGCATTAGAATCTTCAGTTTTTAGCAAAAATTTAAGAATTTTGCCCGATTTTCACGAAAAATTATATATCCTAGCTAAAGAAATCCGGCGAAGCCGGAAAATTTTAAAAATTTTAGAGAAACTAGATTTTTTCGTCTATCTTTGCTTACGCTTTGACCATTTTTTCGTTACCCCTTGTCTCTTGTCCGGGTTGGGGGGTTTGGACCCCCGACCCCCTTTTTAACCGATGGTCACGAGTAATGGCGAAAGTTGAAAAAACGGCAATGATCAAACGATTTTGAAAATCGAAAAAATTGAATAACTATCGCAATTCATGACGAACTTATAGCCGATATTTGGGATACAATATGCTTTCGGTCTCAGCTAATTTTCCACCGAACTGCTAGTTCCTGGCATCTACTGATTTTTCAAAACCTAAAAACGCCTTCTTTTGATGATTAATTTTTTATTCTTTAACCAAAGGAAAGTTCACACCAGCAACATTAATTTGCTATACGAAGCAGTCACATAAATTAATTGAGTACGTGTACTTGGTATAAAATGGTTTACAATATGTGAAAAGGTTTAGATGGTTTAGTTTTTTAGAAATACGTGAAATGTTTTAGAATATTTTTCATAAGTATAGCTGGGGAAGAGTATTGAAACGACTGGTTCTCAACGTCTAGAAACGGTCGCTTCATTGAATTTACAGAATTGCACAACACAAAAGTGCACTTTATCGTTAATGTGCAAAGTGGCAGACAGAGCAGTTATCTTTGCACAGTGAACAGTTTTTGTCAGACATACTTTTTGGGTATCTTCTTCTTTAACACAAGTCGCTGACGTAGCTGAAGGACTGTTGAGAGCAATAAGATCATTATATATTACGCCAAATACTATTTTCTGTTTCGCGAACACGACAACATAAAGTGGAAATGAGAAAGAAAGAAAGAAAGAAAGAAAGAAAAGTTTATTTCCAAAAAGAAACAACAGACGACGGCACAGTAGCAATAACAACAAATATATATACGATCATCTAAATTAACAAACAGGATTCTAATACAGAAAAATTTTACTAATGAGAATATAATATCAGACATAAACTTTCAAAAACCTAGACAACAAGGTTTTATATTCGAGTAGAGAAGTTTTGAAAACAGTTACATCCTTACTAAGGACAACACTTTCAGGGAGTGCATTTCAAGGTCCTACAACTCTACAAGCAAAAGAATATTTTCTAACATCTAAAGCAAATTTTGGAGCTACCAGCTTTAACAAATGCCCTCTAGTAGTGTACGGCTGATTTACAAATGTGAATATTGAGTCAGGCGAAATAACAGTCATACCAAAAATAATTTTATACGTTAATACAAGGTCAGCTAGCAAGCGTCTCAGTTCTAGACTAATCAGTCCTAATTCACGACAACGTTCATTATAAGATAAGTCCGATAAATCAATAAATGATGAACAGAATTTCTTCTGCACCTTTTCCAAAATCTCAATATCCTTAATTAAATGTGGATTCCAAATTTCAGACCCGTAAGACAACACAGGTATGACATAAGCTACATACAGTTTTACCTTGACCGATATGTCAGTAGTTGCAAAATTGTGTAGTAGTAAGTGTAACGAAGACATAGCTTTACTTGCGACCTTTTTAATATGTGTGCCAAATTTAAGATCCGCAGACATCCAAACACCTATAGTCAAGCGGGAAAAAAACCCACTTTTCAGATTTTTGGCCAGAACTTTTTAATGGTTTGACATATCGAAATGCTGATTATACAGGTAGCTAGGCCTAGTCGTAAGCTTTCTTATGAGCTATAGAACACCTCTCTAGGGTGTGCCGTTAGCGAGAAAAATTGTCCCAAACTGGCGGGAAAAAAACCCAATGCGGGAAAAAAACCCATATGCGGGAAAAAAAACCCACCCCAAAAAATTTTTGGCAAGCTGCCAGGAGCATTTCAAACCATTCCAAATGAAAGAGCAGGTTGTTTTTAGTACAACTGCATCAAAATATATTAGTTTTTGTACTAAAATTGAGGTCATATGGTCATTTGAAAATGTTGTATCTTTAACACATAAACATAGGCAAATTTTGGAAAATTTTAAAATTGTTTATTTTCGGCAGTTTAAGCATCCTATCGTGTAGAAAACGTGTTTTTCTTGTATTTAGCGCCAAGCTAGACCCATTTTAAGACAAAAATAAGCATTTTTGGTCAAAATTGAAATTTTGGCTTGAAATGGCACCGTGTCCGATTTAGACCCCCTGGACCACTCATAACAGTACGAACCCAGGTAAAACCTATACCAATTTAATCTATAGGCTCTATTAAACAAATGTATGTATTGGTTTGACCTTTCCGGTCAATGGTTAGAAAAAAAATTAATTTTGAAAAGTGGGTTTTTTTTCCCGCCGTGGGTTTTTTTTCCCGCCAACTCCAGGTCACCCCCAGGTCGCACCGGAGGGGTCAGAGCAGTGTGACATATATCATCATGAAGCGCAACAGATGCCCTACAGGTACATATAATCCGCTTTGGTCTAAGTCTTTCCAGTAGTTCAGGGTGGCCCGGCAAAGTTTGCCAAATTTCGGCACTTGGTCGGACCAAAATTTCCAAAAATTTCAAAGTCCCAAAAAATTTTCAGGGAAGCAGTGGGAGCTACACCCTCCAGGGTTATTTTGGATGCTCTTCAAGATAGGCTATTAAAAACCTAGATAGCTCATACCGGTAAGCCCACACTGGAGGTGGGTTTTTTTCCCGCATTGGCGAGTGGGTTTTTTTCCCGCTTGACTATAAATCAGAACATCCTTCAATCGAGTTTAACATTTCCCCATCAAAGTTATAATACTGGAGGTCTCTTTGTGTGCCAAATTTAACAATAAAGGATTTATCAACATTTATTTTAAGTTGCCATTCATTAACCCAGTTGTAAAAAGCAGTTAAAACTTGTTGTAGTTGATGCCCTCGATCTGCTCCATAACTATAAAATTTTACATCGTCAGCATAAGCAGAACATAAACCAATATCAGTTCGACAAAGAAACTCGTTAATATACATAATGAATAATGTAGGACCACAGACAGAGCCTTGGGGAACACCACTAACTACAGCACTCCAAGAGGAAAAAGAATCATTTATACGCACTCTTTGTCGTCTTCCACTCACAAAAGCCATTATAATTTTAAGCAATTTATCTCTAAAACCATAAGCTTCCAACCGAAGTCGTAATTTAGGTACTGATAAAGAGTTAAACGCCTTTTTAAGATCAATGTATGCCACATCAACATTTTGCCTGTTATCCAACTGAGAAGACCAAGTGTTTGTTGAATTTAACTAATTTGTCACGGTAGACCTAAATTTTAAAAAACCATGCTGATTTTTAGAGAAAATGTTATTTTTCAAGCAAGCTTTCTGTAGTGTTTTGTTAATAATAAAATCTAATGGTCTGCCCGCCCCGCAGGTCAAGGATACATCTCTATAATTATCCACGGACGTTCTCGACCCTTTGTTTTTGAAAATAGGGACTACATTAGCATCTTTCCAATCTTGAGGACAGTAACCTAATTCATAACAGAAAGTCGTAATAAAGAATATAGGAAATGCTAGTTCAGCTGCAAAAGTTCTATAAAAGATATAAGGTATTTCGTCAGGACCCATCACAAGGGTTGGCTTAAGTTTAGACAATACATCATATACATCAATTACATCAAAAGTCATTGAATCACTAACTGCCTCAATAGAATGCACAATAGCTGGAATGTTACCATTATCACGAGTGTATACAGAGCTAAAAAACGTATTGAGAATGTCACATTTAGCTTTATCCGTAAAGCATAAATTGCCTTCAGAACTAACCAGAGTTGGTATCCCAACTTTACTTTTCAATTTTTGATTTGCATACCTAAAGAATTTTCTTGAGTTAACGTGCTTAGATAAATCAGCTTCATACCTTGATAGAAATTGTTTATACTCCCTGTCAAACATTTCTGTCAGTGCAATGTGTTCTCTTTTAGAAGCATAATCCATATTTCGTGTCCATGATTTAAACGCTGAAGCTTTCCTTTGATCTAGCTTCTTTAAATTTGATGGCCAATTCAGTTTACATGAGGTCGAAACCATAACAGGAACATACAATTCAATAACCTTATACACAAATGATTTGAAATTACTCCAAAAACCCTCAATGATATTAGGAAACACATGTGAATCTTCCCATAAAATTGAAATCCAATCAATATTGCTTAGAGTCTTGCTTATACTTTGTTTATCCATCTGAAAGAAATTTTTAAAACTACGTTTGCATTCATTTTTTTGTAAACACAAGTCAAACCTGATAGATGCATGATCAGATTTTGCTAGAGGAGGACCTACATTGTGTGAGATACAAAAGTCTGCATGAGATATCAATAACAAATCTAATATATTTGGAGGGGAAAAACGAGTTGGTTCCAGAATTAGCTGCGTCAAACCCAATTGCTGTAACAAAATAGTAAAATCATAAGACCTTTGAGACGCTGCAATAAACAATTGCCAATCAACATCCGGGAGATTAAAGTCACCACAAATAACATAGATTGTACTAATATTCCTGTAATCACAGACAGTTTTTAAGTCATTTACGGCCAATTCAAGTGCCTGAAGATCACAAGGTGGTCTATAGAAACAAGCAAATCTAACTGTGAGTTCTCTAAATTTGAAATCAATACTAACACACTCAGAATATAGAAAACTCGGAGATGGTGAAAAATAGACAAAAATACCCCCTTGGCAAATGGTAATAAATGACCTCCTTCGCTTTGGTATAAAACGATAACGGATTTCGCTCGGTTTCACGCAGCTCCATTTGTTTTCAAAAATTATCTTAAATATTAAAATTTGAAATGCGACATAGATATTCAGGATCAAAAAGTCACAAACCTTAAACCTTTCAAAGATGAGCCCTTCAAGGAAATGCTGAGTAAGAACGGTAGCGAATATATATTTAATTCATTTCTAGCAGTTCAAGACGAGTTTTTGACTTGAGAACAATTATATATGCACTTATTAAGTCCAAACTTTTAAAATCAGGGGGGTTTATGGGAAAAAAGCAAGCACAGAAATAAATAACTGTCAAACCTTAAGCACAGTGGAATAAGAAACTAATTAATATAAGGGGAAGTACTAAAATAGTGCAAGTATCAGGCTGTTACATAAAACTTGAACTTGTACTTGCACTTGCACTTGCGTTGCAAGTTCCGCAAGTAGACTTGCAAACTTGCCAAAAAATGTCAAGTTGGCTGAAAACTTTTATGAAACACTGGCAACTTGACCTTGCAGTTCAAGTGCAAGTGCAAGTTCAAGTGCAAGTTCAAGTTGCAAGATTTTTATGAAATTGGCCCCTGGTATTCTGCCATTATCTGTTACAAAAAGTGA
>JASAND010023342.1:0-24039 GCA_030248195.1 Trissonchulus latispiculum | reverse complement strand
CATAACAGGTTTAATTAGGGTACCAAGAAACATATTATCGTAATGCTAGAATTAGTTCTAGCTCTCTGGATTGTATCCTCCGAAAGTTCTAACTCTTCGCAATTCGCGACACTCCCCACTGAGGATTGATTAAAGTAGCAAATCAATGGCTTTTATTTTGTTTCTGGCAGATCAGTGTTCAGTGGACCGCCTCCATATCCCTTCCAAATCATATTCTTTCTTTTTTCTTAAGCCCATCTATCTCATAGAATGGGCAGTATTTACTGGGTAATATGGAACCGTCCCCTTTCTTTCTTGCTACTTTAACTTGCTCTGGATGAGTAACTAGTTTACTTGCTTTATTTCTATATTCTTTACATTTCCTCACCAGGCATATCTACCAGAACCCAAAATCAGTAAAGTACCTTCTTTGGGAGTTGGGTCGAGCAGTTTCTGCTCAAGTCGAAGTTTCCAAAATCTTGAATTGATTAAGCTTTCTTTGCTGAGTTCATTGGCTAGTATTGTTAATCCTTACAGAAAGGCGATCCAGACTATCGTTGGTCCTTTTTCCTTTTTATTCTTTCCAGAAGTAGTTTCTTTCATATAGTTAAGTTTTTCTTCTTTATTTCTACTACTCTTCCTTCAAGGCCTTCCAACCTAGCCGCAGTTTTGGCTCAGGACAGCAACAGCCGGCATCTAACACAATCTTGAACATTGAGCGATAGAAGGGATCGATATGCGCTCTGCTACCATGTGCGAAACTTATCGCATAGCAGATATAATTAGTACCCAAGAAACATATTATCGTAATGCTAGAATTAGTTCTAGCTCTGGATTGTATCCTCGAAAGTTCTAACTCTTCGCAATTCGCGATAAGCTTCTATTTTAAACTATTTTTGAAACAGAAAGTGTCCAAAAATGGGCCTCGCCAGATCCGGCAGATTTTGTACTATTCTGCCTATGAGGAATACGTAAACCTGCCGGATTTTCCATATATGGAGGATCCGGCAGGTTCTTCAAAAAACTTGGGGCACAGAAAGAAGTATGCACATAGCTTCTTCTGTTTTCACTTCAAAACCAAAGCGTGAACATAAAGTGACCTGCCGGATTTTCCACACATGGAAAATTCGGAAGGTTTACATGTTACAGCAGATAGGCGCAACAGTGGAAAATCTGCCGGATCTGGCAGGTAACATTTTTGCATCAATCTGAAGTGTACTTGATGCAGAAATGTTTAACTTGATGCTGGCTTCTACTTTAAACTATTTAGAGCCGAAAGTGTCCAAAAATGGGTCCTGGGGAAAAGCGGCAGATTTTGTACTATTCTGCCTATCTTTAACACGTAAACCTGCCGGATTTTCTATATATGGAAAAAATCCGGCAGGTTCAACTTAAGGCAAAGAAAGAGAAGTATGCACATAGCTTCTTCTGTTTTCACTTCAAAACCAAAGCGCGAACTTAAAGCGACCTGCCGGATTTTCCATATATGGAAAATCCGCGGCTTGTCGATCCTGCGCTAGCATAAAACATTGAGAAATGCTTTCGTGACAGACCTACATTAAAGATCTAAGATGGGGCTTATCTGCAGCATACCTTAATCAGATTTTATAAAATTGCATAAGGCCCTTCGGGAAAAGAAGAAACTTTTGTACTGCCACAAACATATAATGACAATTCGTATGCCGGATTTTGGATTAGAACGTTAGTGGTACTTGCAGGTAGCGGCTCCTGCATAAGTTGGGCTCACAGAAACGATATGAAAGTAGTACTATTTAGTTGTAAATTAAATTCTGCGCAAAATTTTCAAAGTTGTGCAAGTGCGCTCCCTAAGGATTTGTGCACCTGCCGGATACCGGATTTGGGCCTAGTTATTTATTCTGATATATATAATCTTGTAACTTCTGTACTAATATCGCTAGTAAAGTAAGTATCGCTTGTCAACAATTAGTGAGAATAGGAATAAACCAGTTTATTTCAGGAAGTCAAATGTACTTCTGTGCCAACAACTGCGGGCTAGGACCCACAAGTAGCCGATGCTGTAGGCTTCAACACAGCCGAAGAATGCCAAGCAGGATGTGAACCACCGCCTCCAGGTATAGACGCATAGGTATAGGTATCGGTATAGGTATAAAATTCAAATCCCATTCACACAGTTGAGTACAGTGCTTGAATTTGCATTGTATTTTTGGTTTTTTAAGGTGGAAAAAATAGTTGGGGCAGAGCAAGGAAAGTCCTCCCCCACTAGAAGTGGACGATCAAAATCGTGGCGTGCTAACTGATTCAAGAAAGCTAAAGCGAACAATTTGTGATTTTGAACTAAGTTGATCCGAATCTTGTTGACTTTGGAAATCGCCTGTTTTACGATTGTAACAGTAAATTTGTAAAATACAACCTGCTGACCTGTTGGACTTGACTCTGCAGTTCGGGATTTGATTTGAGGCTCAGGGTGGAGGGATATCTAGTGGAGGGATATCTCATCTCCTCAACTAGGTTGCTTTAAGAAAAACATCGGAGATAATGTAACTTCCGCACTGAACTCAGTTGTGCAATGTCTTTACTGAATTTGAATTTTTTATACCTGGAGGCGGTGGTTCACATCCTGCTTGACATTCTTCGGCTGTGTTGAATCCGGCTGCATCGGCAACTGGTGGTCCTAGCTCACAGTTATTAGCACAGAAGTACATTTGGCTTCCTGGAACAACGTTGTGCATGAATAAAATAAATATATGTTCTTTCACTATCCCATCCATTACCTTTGGTCTTCCCTGCTCCCATCTAGTTGGAGCTGCTCCTTCCCTCTAGCAAACAAACTAAGCCAACCCATGGCGAGTGTGATTATTCGAATTAACCATGACAATGTATATGATTTCTCACACCTCAGAACTCAAAGATTTTAGAAGTTTATAGAGACATTAAAAATTTTGAAACTTTCATAAATTTTTCAAATTGTTTTAATATTTAGTCTAGATTTTATATATTTTAAAGATGTAAATATGAAAATTCATTAAAATGTAGTCGGAATAGGTGTGACGTTAGGGCTCTTGCTCCGAAGAACGTGAATGCACGACCTCTACGTAAGCTCAGAATCAAGCAGAGCTGTTCTATTCCTTTAAGATTTAAGACATTAAAGTATCTCGTAAAACAAGTGATGCATCAAAATTGTAAATGAAAGAATATTTAGACAGCAATATAACTGGGGTTTCGTCCCTGGAGTACACCCCCATAGGTGTGGCTAGCGAAAATTTGCGCTGGGGTTCGAAAAAAGTAGGGAGGGAGCTCTGGCTAAAAAGGAGGAGGGGATCGCAAAAGCTCGGTTTTCGGGCAAAAAGTAAAACATTTTCCTCAATGTTTGCATGCTTTAGCGTAGTTTTGACATTTTTCGTTAATTTTTGGTAAGTTTCTTGAAACATTTCCAATTTATAGCTAACAATATTGTTAAATACCAGCTATAAAGTGATGCAGTTCATGGTATGCCATATTTCTGTATGTCCTCCGCCACCCGCTAAATTCTGGCAAAGACTTGTAAGTTTGGTTGTGTGACTCTTGATGTTAGGGTTTAGATTTATTAAAAAGAGGTTCCTTCCCTGGGCGGTCTACTCACTGCGACTTCCCCACATTTTAGGCTGCTCCCACCCACTAAGAAGTACTCAGAAGAGGCCAAATTGTTAGTTTTAGATTTACTGGATCATTTTATACATATTATTTTGATCTTCCATTTCTAGTGGGTGGACGGCTTTCCTTACTCTGCCCCAATTATTTTACCTTCTTGAAAAACCAAAATATGATGTAACCCATGACATTATGCAATTCAAATTGTAATGAAATTATACCTGGAGGCGGTGGCTCGCATCCAATCTGACATTCTTCGGCCGTGTTGAAGCCTGCTGCATCGGCAACAGGCGGGCCCAGTTCACAAGTGTTGGCGCAGAAGTACAATTGGCTTCCTGGAACCAAACAGAGGCATAAATAACGTGAATATTTAATTCGCTATTGCATCTATTACTTCCGGCCTCCATCCACCCTGTCTGAGTTCCCTATTTGCCCTCCCACTTATTTTGGCCTAGAAAATTTCCGGATATAATATAACTAGCACTGTACTCAGTATTGGAAAAGTGATATTTTTCAATTTCACCTCAGTCTAAAGGTTAACTGCGTTTGTGTTTTGTACCACTGCTTGAATGAGTTCTTTTGCCCAGACGTAACTATGCAGTACTGAATATGGTGGGTTTGCAAAGTATAGTTAAAGAACTCTTTAGTAGTAGAGTTGCTCCTCCTACTACTACTACGAGGTTTATTGCCAGTACAACGACAATCGTTTGAATAACACAGCATATCCAGTCATTAATAATAGTTATTAATAGTAACATGGCAAAAGGCCATGCAGAGCCATGCAACTTCCAGCGCATGGCCTTTCAAAAATCTGTCTAAATTTAGCGAGGTTAGACTACGTTTAAACATTGCAACAGAAGTACTATTAACCACCTCTGAGGGTAGTGAATTCCAAACAGGAACAATTCTGTTTACAAAGAAGTATTTGCGGCAATCAAGACGTGGTCGTGTTACAAAAGCTAGTTTCAACACTCAGCTGCGCAATGACTAGTGAATTCAAAGTGCAGCAAAAGTACATTTGACTTCATACAAAGAAACAATTGGCATCAAAAATTCAGTAAAGAACCAAGTCGTCACGACATCGCTTTTAGAGAGATGTTAGAGAAAGTATATTATACTAATGCTTCCTTCATCGAAATTGTGTGAAAACAAGAGTTAGATGATAAGTAATCGACTGAACCACGGCTTTACTTAAACTATGTATATTGCCATACCTGGAGGCGGAGGTTCACATCCTGCTTGACACTCTTCGGCTGTGTTGAAACCTGCAGCATCGGCAACAGGTGGTCCCAGTTCACAGTTGTTGGCACAGAAATACATTTGACTTCCTAAAAGAAACAATCTTTCTTGACACCAAAAATTCTGCAAGGAAGTGTCATGATATCGTTTCAACACAATCTCTGAATCTAACAAACCTGTCATTATCAAAACCACTTAGACTTCGATTAAACCTATTCAAATCCAAATAAAAACAGTTACTAAAATTTAGCGGGATTGGGTATGAAGTTAGAGTTCTCGTTCTGAAGATTTAATTCAAATTCTTATACCTGGAGGGGGCGGTTCACATCCCATCAGACATTCTTCGGCCGTGTTGAAGCCTGCCGCATCCGCAACAGGTGGTCCTAGCTCGCAGTTGTTGGCGCAGAAGTACATTTGGCTTCCTAGAAGAAATCTCTTAAGATGGCATGAAGAATTCTGCAAAGAACTACCTATGTATGTTATCAGAATATGACCACTGCCAACTCCCAGAATTTACAGCCACAAATTTATTTTAGGGGAAAATTTTCTTTAAATTTTCTTTCCTTTTCTTTTTCTTTTTCTTGCGAAAGAAGAAATTTAGACTCTATTTTTTCATTTTATTTATTTGAAGAAGAAAGAGTCATTAAAGCTGACTCAGGTTTCAGCTGTCAGTCAATCTTACGTAAGCGGCCCAACCTATTGACCCTCTCGCGAAAGGACTCCTTAATACCTGCTTTAATATATGTGGTATATGTTATAAATGCATATGTCCAAGGGTAGTAGCTGTCAATCACACTTTGAGTCTTACATTCAGTAAAGGAGAAAGAGACTACGAAGCTAAAGTAAAGAGAAGCCGCTTTTCTTTGCCTTTTTCTTTAAATTAAAGAAAATTGAATCCAAATTGCTTTTTCATTTTCTTTATTTAAAGAATTCTTCTCATTTTCTTTTTTTCTTTCCCCTAAAATTCCGACGTGGCTGTAGCAAGGCTCTTTTGACCACACTGAATTGGATATGAGAAAAAGTCTTGATATAAATTGTGTGAACTAATGCTAAGCTAGTAGTATAACGTAAAGTAAGCATTGCTAAATGACTTTAGTTATATTGAGATTCCAACACCTGGAGGCGGTGGTTCACACCCAATCAGACATTCTTCGGCTGTGTTGAAGCCTGCTGCATCCGCAACAGGTGGTCCCAGTTCACAGTTATTGGCGCAGAAATATATTTGACTTCCTGGAACCAAACAAGGCGTGAACTTTTTCATTATTCCATTATTTATTATTATTAATATTATATTAATATTATTCCATCATTAATAATTATTATTATTATTTCATTATTATTCCACTACTTTTGATTCCCCCCATTTAGTGGAGGCTTGCGCCGCTCCCCCCCTCTATTTTCCTGAGAAACCCAATGGCGGTATTGTAACTTAAGCACTAGCTGTGCAATGGCTTTACTGAATTCAAATTCTTATACCTGGAGGCGGTGGTTCACATCCTGCTTGACATTCTTCGGCTGTGTTGAATCCTGCAGCATCGGCTACAGGTGGTCCTAGCTCGCAGTTGTTGGCACAGAAATACATTTGACTTCCTGAAATTATGCACCTCTATTGGTTTTTTAATGTTCTCAAAAGGGATACAACGGTCTAACAAAGTTAAACTCCTTGACTGAACCAAATCGACAAACTTTGTAGAAAATTTAGTTATTAAACCGAAACAACATGCTTAAAATTGTTTAGAAACCCTTTAAATTTTTAAGTTAAGGGCCTGTCAATTAGGGGAAAGGATCTATGATGGGCGGGCGCCGGCGCCCCACTCATTGCGTTTTCCCCAGATTTTGGCTTCTCCCACCCACTAAGAGGTGCTCAGAAGATACCAATTGTTCGCTTTAGCTTTCTTGAATCAGTTAGCACGCCACGATTTTGATCGTCCACTTCTAGTGGGGGAGGACTTTCCTTGCTCTGCCCCAACTATTTTTTCCACCTTAAAAAACCAAAAATATAATGCAACCAAGCACTGTACTCAACTGTGTGAATGGGATTTGAATTTTATACCTATACCGATACCTATACCTATGCGTCTATACCTGGAGGCGGTGGTTCACATCCTGCTTGGCATTCTTCGGCTGTGTTGAAGCCTACAGCATCGGCTACTTGTGGTCCTAGCTCGCAGTTGTTGGCACAGAAGTACATTTGACTTCCTGAAATAAACTGGTTTATTCCTATTCTCACTAATTTTGACAAGCGATACTTACTTTACTAGCGATATTAGTACAGAAGTTACAAGATTATATATATCAGAATAAATAACTAGGCCCAAATCCGTTATCCGGCAGGTGCACAAATCCTTGTGCAGAGCACTTGCACAACTTTGAAAATTTTGCGCAGAATTTAATTTACAACTAAATAGTACTACTTTCATGTCGTTTCTGTGAGCCCAACTTTATGCAGGAGCCGCTACCTGCAAGTACCACTAACGTCTTAATCCAAAATCCGGCAGGCTACTGAATTGTCATTATATGTTTGTGCAGTACAAAAGTTTCTTCTTTCCCGAAGGGCCTTATGCAATTTTATAAAATCTGATTAAGGTATGCTGCAGATAAGCCCCATCTTAGATCTTTAATGCAGTCTGTCACGAAAGCATTTCTCAATGTTTTATGCTAGCAGTCGACCAGCCGGATTTTCCATATATGGAAAATCCGGCAGGTCGCTTTAAGTTCGCGCTTTGGTTTTGAAGTGAAAACAGAAGAAGCTATGTGCATACTTCTTTCTTTGCCTTAAGTTGAACCTGCCGGATTTTCCATATATAGAAAATCCGGCAGGTTTACGTGTTAAAGATAGGCAGAATAGTACAAAATCTGCCGGTTCTGGCAGGCCCATTTTTGGACACTTTCGGCTCTAAATAGTTTAAAGTAGAAGCCAGCATCAAGTTAAACATTTCTGCATCAAGGACACTTCAGATTGATGCAAAAATGTTACCTGCCAGATCCGGCAGATTTTCCACTGTTGCGCCTATCTTTAACATGTAAACCTTCCGAATTTTCCATATATGGAAAATCCGGCAGGTCACTTTATGTTCGCGCTTTGGTTTTGAAGTGAAAACAGAAGAAGCTATGTGCATACTTCTTTCTGTGCCTTAAGTTTTTTGAAGAACCTGCCGGATTTTCCATATATGGAAAATCCGGCAGGTTTACGTTTATAGGCAGAATAGTACAAAATCTGCCGGATCTGGCAGGCCCATTTTTGGACACTTTCTGTTCTAAAAATAGTTTAAAATAGAAGCCTGTCGCGAATTGCGAAGAGTTAGAACTTTCGAGGATACAATCCAGAGCTAGAACTAATTCTAGCATTACGATAATATGTTTCTTGGTACTAATTAAACCTATTATGCGATAAGTTTCGCACATGGTAGCAGAGCGCATATCCGATCCTCTTATCTGTCTCAATGTTCAAGATTAGCCGGATGCCGGCTGTTGCTGTCCTGAGCCAAAACTCGCGGCTAGGTTGGAAGGCCTTGAAGGAAGAGAAGTAGAAATAAAGAAGAAAAACTTAACTATATGAAAGAAACTACTTCTGGAAAGAATAAAAAGGAAAAGGACCAACGATAGTCTGGATCGCCTTTCTGTAAGGATTAACAATACTAGCCAATGAACTCAGCAAAGAAAGCTTAATCAATTCAAGATTTTGGAAACTTCGACTTGAGCAGAAACTGCTCGACCCAACTCCCAAAGAAGGTACTTTACTGATTTTGGGTTCTGGTAGATATGCCTGGTGAGGAAATGTAAAGAATATAGAAATAGCAAGTAAACTAGTTACTCATCCAGAGCAAGTTAAAGTAGCAAGAAAGAAAGGGGACGGTTCCATATTACCCAGTAAATACTGCCCATTCTATGAGATAGATGGGCTTAAGAAAAAGAAAGAATATGATTTGGAAGGGATATGGAGGCGGTCCACTGAACACTGATCTGCCAGAAACAAAATAAAAGCCATTGATTTGCTACTTTAATCAATCCTCAGTGGGGAGTGTCGCGAATTGCGAAGAGTTAGAACTTTCGAGGATACAATCCAGAGCTAGAACTAATTCTAGCATTACGATAATATGTTTCTTGGTACTAATTAAACCTGTTATGCGATAAGTTTCGCACAAAGCCAGCATCAAGTTAAACATTTCTGCATCAAGGACACTTCAGATTGATGCAAAAATGTTACCTGCCAGATCCGGAAGATTTTCCACTGTTGCGCCTATCTTTAACATGTAAACCTTCCGAATTTTCCATATATGGACAATCCGGCAGGTCACTTTAAGTTCGCGCTTTGGTTTTGAAGTGAAAACAGAAGAAGCTATGTGCATACTTCTTTCTTTGCCTTAGAAACCTGCCGGATTTTCCATATATGGAAAATCCCGCAGGTTTACGTGTTAAAGATAGGCAGAATAGTACAAAATCTGCCGGATCTGGCAGGCCCATTTTTGGACACTTTCTGCTCTAAATAGTTTAAAGTGGAAGCCAGCATCAAGTTAAACATTTCTGCATCAAGGACACTTCAGATTGATACAAAAATGTTACCTGCCAGATCCGGCAGATTTTCCACTATTGCGCATATCTTTAACATGTAAACCTGCCGGATTTTCCATATATGGAAAATCCGGCAGGTCACTTTAAGTTCGCGCTTTGGTTTTGACGTGAAAACAGACGAAGCTATGTGCATACTTCTTTCTTTGCCTTAAGTTTTTTGAAGAACCTGCCGGATTTTCCATATATGGAAAATCCGGCAGGTTTACGTGTTAAAGATAGGCAGAATAGTACAAAATCTGCCGGATCTGGCAGGCCCATTTTTGGACACTTTCTGTTCTAAAAATAGTTTAAAATAGAAGCCTGTCGCGAATTGCGAAGAGTTAGAACTTTCGAGGATACAATCCAGAGCTAGAACTAATTCTAGCATTACGATAATATGTTTCTTGGTACTAATTAAACCTGTTATGCGATAAGTTTCGCACATGGTAGCAGAGCGCATATCGATCCTCTATCGCTCAATGTTCAAGATTGGCGATGCCGGCTGTTGCTGTCCTGAGCCAAAACTGCGGCTAGGTTGGAAGGCCTTGAAGGAAGAGAAGTAGAAATAAAGAAGAAAAACTTAACTATATGAAAGAAACTACTTCTGGAAAGAATAAAAAGGAAAAGGACCAACGATAGTCTGGATCGCCTTTCTGTAAGGATTAACAATACTAGCCAATGAACTCAGCAAAGAAAGCTTAATCAATTCAAGATTTTGGAAGCTTCGACTTGAGCAGAAACTGCTCGACCCAACTCCCAAAGAAAGTACTTTACTGATTTTGGGTTCTGGTAGATATGTCTGGTGAGGAAATGTAAAGAATATGGAAATAGCAAGTAAACTAGTTACTCATCCAGAGCAAGTTAAAGTAGCAAGAAAGAAAGGGGACGGTTCCATATTACCCAGTAAATACTGCCCATTCTATGAGATAGATGGGCTTAAGAAAAAGAAAGAATATGATTTGGAAGGGATATGGAGCGCGGTCCACTGAACACTGATCTGCCAGAAACAAAATAAAAGCCATTGATTTGCTACTTTAATCAATCCTCAGTGGGGAGTGTCGCGAATTGCGAAGAGTTAGAACTTTCGAGGATACAATCCAGAGCTAGAACTAATTCTAGCATTACGATAATATGTTTCTTGGTACTAATTAAACCTGTTATGCGATAAGTTTCGCACAAAGCCAGCATCAAGTTAAACATTTCTGCATCAAGGACACTTCAGATTGATGCAAAAATGTTACCTGCCAGATCCGGAAGATTTTCCACTGTTGCGCCTATCTTTAACATATAACCTTCCGAATTTTCCATATATGGAAAATCCGGCAGGTCACTTTAAGTTCGCGCTTTGGTTTTGAAGTGAAACCAGAAGAAGCCATGTGCATACTTCTTGCTTTGCTTGAAGTTGACCCGCCATTCTCCATATGGAAAATCCGGCAGGTTTACTTGTTAAAGATAGGCAGAATAGTACAAAATCTCGCCTGATCTGGCAGGCCCATTTTTGGACACTTTCTGTTCTAAAATAGTTTAAAATAAAAGCCAGCATCAGTCAAACATTTCTGCATCAAGGACACTTCAGATTGATACAAAAATGTTACCTGCCAGATCCCGGCAGATTTTCCACTATTGTGCCTATCTTTACATGCAATCGCCGGATTTTCCATATATGGAAAATCCGACAGGTCACTTTAAGTTCGCGCTTTGGTTTTGACGTGAAAACAGACGAAGCTATGGCATACTTCTTTTTCACTTTCCATACCAAAGCTCGAACCTGCCGGATTTTCCATATATGTAAAATCCGGCAGGTTGACGTGTTAAAGATAGGCAGAACAATGGTAAAATTTGCCGAATCTGGCAGGTCCATTTTTGTAGCACACTTTCTGCTCTAAATAGTTTAAGTCGAAGCCAGCATCAAGTTTAAACATTTCCTGCATCAAGGACACTTCAGATTGATACAAAAATGTTACCTGCCAGATCCGGCAGATTTTCCACTGTTGTGCCTATCTTTAACATGTCAACCTGCCGAATTTTCCATATATGGAAAATCCGGCCGGTCACTTTATGTTCGCGCTTTGGTTTTGAAGTGAAAACAGAAGAAGTATGTGCATAGCTTCTTTCTGTGCCTCAAAACCAAAGCGCGTTTTTAAAGAGACCAGCCGGATTTTCCATATATGGAAAATCCGGCAGGTTTACGTGTTAAAGATAGGCAGAATAGTACAAAATCTGCTGGATCCGGCCCCCTTTTGTTCTAAAAAATAGTTTAAAATAAAGCCTGTCGCGAATTGCGAACTTCGAGATTACAATCTAGAGCTAGAGCTAATTCTAGCATTTACGATAATATGTTTCTTGGTACTAATTAAACCTGTTATGCGATAAGTTTCGCACATGGTAGCAGAGCGCATATCGATCCTCTATCGCTCAATGTTCAAGATTGGCGATGCCGGCTGTTGGTGTCCTGAGCCAAAACTGCGGCTAGGTTGGAAGGCCTTGATGGAAGAGAAGTAGAAATAAAAGAAGGAAAACTTAACTATATGAAAGAAACTACTTCTGGAAAGAATAAAAAGGAAAAGGACCAACGATAGTCTGGATCGCCTTTCTGTAAGGATTAACAATACTAGCCAATGAACTCAGCAAAGAAAGCTTAATCAATTCAAGATTTTGGAAACTTCGACTTGAGCAGAAACTGCTCGACCCAACTCCCAAAGAAGGTACTTTACTGATTTTGGGTTCTGGTAGATATGCCTGGTGAGGAAATGTAAAGAATATAGAAATAGCAAGTAAACTAGTTACTCATCCAGAGCAAGTTAAAGTAGCAAGAAAGAAAGGGGGCGGGTCCATATTACCCAGTAAATACTGCCCATTCTATGAGATAGATGGGCTTAAGAAAAAGAAAGAATATGATTTGGAAGGGATATGGAGCGCGGTCCACTGAACACTGATCTGCCAGAAACAAAATAAAAGCCATTGATTTGCTACTTTAATCAATCCTCAGTGGGGAGTGTCGCGAATTGCGAAGAGTTAGAACTTTCGAGGATACAATCCAGAGCTAGAACTAATTCTAGCATTACGATAATATGTTTCTTGGTAGTAATTAAACCTGTTATGCGATAAGTTTCGCACAAAGCCAGCATCAAGTTAAACATTTCTGCATCAAGGACACTTCAGATTGATACAAAAATGTTACCTGCTAGATCCGGAAGATTTTCCACTGTTGCGCCTATCTTTAACATGTAAACCTTCCGAATTTTCCATATATGGAAAATCCGGCAGGTCACTTTAAGTTCGCGCTTTGGTTTTGAAGTGAAAACAGAAGAAGCTATGTGCATACTTCTTTCTTTGCCTTAAGTTGTACCTGCCGGATTTTCCATATATGGAAAATCTCGCAGGTTTACGTGTTAAAGATAGGCAGAATAGTACAAAATCTGCCTGATCTGGCAGGCCCATTTTTGGACACTTTCTGTTCTAAAAATAGTTTAAAATAAAAGCCAGCATCAAGTCAAACATTTCTGCATCAAGGACACTTCAGATTGATACAAAAATGTTACCTGCCAGATCCGGCAGATTTTCCACTATTGCGCCTATCTTTAACATGTAAACCTGCCGGATTTTCCATATATGGAAAATCCGGCAGGTCACTTTAAGTTCGCGCTTTGGTTTTGACGTGAAAACAGACGAAGCTATGTGCATACTTCTTTCTTTGACTTAAGTTGAACCTGCCGGATTTTCCATATATGTAAAATCCGGCAGGTTGACGTGTTAAAGATAGGCAGAATAGTACAAAATTTGCCGGATCTGGCAGGCCCATTTTTGGACACTTTCTGCTCTAAATAGTTTAAAGTGGAAGCCAGCATCAAGTTAAACATTTCTGCATCAAGGACACTTCAGATTGATACAAAAATGTTACCTGCCAGATCCGGCAGATTTTCCACTGTTGCGCCTATCTTTAACATGTAAACCTTCCGAATTTTCCATATATGGAAAATCCGGCGGTCACTTTATGTTCGCGCTTTGGTTTTGAAGTGAAAACAGAAGAAGCTATGTGCATACTTCTTTCTGTGCCTTAAGTTTTTTGAAGAACCTGCCGGATTTTCCATATATGGAAAATCCGGCAGGTTTACGTGTTAAAGATAGGCAGAATAGTACAAAATCTGCCGGATCTGGCAGGCCCATTTTTGGACACTTTCTGTTCTAAAAATAGTTTAAAATAGAAGCCTGTCGCGAATTGCGAACTTCGAGATTACAATCCAGAGCTAGAGCTAATTCTAGCATTACGATAATATGTTTCTTGGTACTAATTAAACCTGTTATGCGATAAGTTTCGCACATGGTAGCAGAGCGCATATCGATCCTCTATCGCTCAATGTTCAAGATTGGCGATGCCGGCTGTTGGTGTCCTGAGCCAAAACTGCGGCTAGGTTGGAAGGCCTTGATGGAAGAGAAGTAGAAATAAAGAAGGAAAACTTAACTATATGAAAGAAACTACTTCTGGAAAGAATAAAAAGGAAAAGGACCAACGATAGTCTGGATCGCCTTTCTGTAAGGATTAACAATACTAGCCAATGAACTCAGCAAAGAAAGCTTAATCAATTCAAGATTTTGGAAACTTCGACTTGAGCAGAAACTGCTCGACCCAACTCCCAAAGAAGGTACTTTACTGATTTTGGGTTCTGGTAGATATGCCTGGTGAGGAAATGTAAAGAATATAGAAATAGCAAGTAAACTAGTTACTCATCCAGAGCAAGTTAAAGTAGCAAGAAAGAAAGGGGGCGGGTCCATATTACCCAGTAAATACTGCCCATTCTATGAGATAGATGGGCTTAAGAAAAAGAAAGAATATGATTTGGAAGGGATATGGAGCGCGGTCCACTGAACACTGATCTGCCAGAAACAAAATAAAAGCCATTGATTTGCTACTTTAATCAATCCTCAGTGGGGAGTGTCGCGAATTGCGAAGAGTTAGAACTTTCGAGGATACAATCCAGAGCTAGAACTAATTCTAGCATTACGATAATATGTTTCTTGGTAGTAATTAAACCTGTTATGCGATAAGTTTCGCACAAAGCCAGCATCAAGTTAAACATTTCTGCATCAAGGACACTTCAGATTGATACAAAAATGTTACCTGCTAGATCCGGAAGATTTTCCACTGTTGCGCCTATCTTTAACATGTAAACCTTCCGAATTTTCCATATATGGAAAATCCGGCAGGTCACTTTAAGTTCGCGCTTTGGTTTTGAAGTGAAAACAGAAGAAGCTATGTGCATACTTCTTTCTTTGCCTTAAGTTGTACCTGCCGGATTTTCCATATATGGAAAATCTCGCAGGTTTACGTGTTAAAGATAGGCAGAATAGTACAAAATCTGCCTGATCTGGCAGGCCCATTTTTGGACACTTTCTGTTCTAAAAATAGTTTAAAATAAAAGCCAGCATCAAGTCAAACATTTCTGCATCAAGGACACTTCAGATTGATACAAAAATGTTACCTGCCAGATCCGGCAGATTTTCCACTATTGCGCCTATCTTTAACATGTAAACCTGCCGGATTTTCCATATATGGAAAATCCGTCAGGTCACTTTAAGTTCGCGCTTTGGTTTTGAAGTGAAAACAGAAGAAGCTATGTGCATACTTCTTTCTTTGCCTTAAGTTGTACCTGCCGGATTTTCCATATATGGAAAATCCGGCAGGTTTACGTGTTAAAGATAGGCAGAATAGTACAAAATCTGCCTGATCTGGCAGGCCCATTTTTGGACACTTTCTGTTCTAAAAATGGTTTAAAATAAAAGCCAGCATCAAGTTAAACATTTCTGCATCAAGGACACTTCAGATTGATACAAAAATGTTACCTGCCAGATCCGGCAGATTTTCCACTATTGCGCCTATCTTTAACATGTAAACCTGCCGGATTTTCCATATATGGAAAATCCGGCAGGTCACTTTAAGTTCGCGCTTTGGTTTTGACGTGAAAACAGACGAAGCTATGTGCATACTTCTTTGTTTGCCTTAAGTTGAACCTGCCGGATTTTCCATATATGTAAAATCCGGCAGGTTTACGTGTTAAAGATAGGCAGAATAGTACAAAATCTGCCGGATCTGGCAGGCCCATTTTTGGACACTTTCTGCTCTAAATAGTTTAAAGTGGAAGCCAGCATCAAGTTAAACATTTCTACATCAAGGACACTTCAGATTGATACAAAAATGTTACCTGCCAGATCCGGCAGATTTTCCACTGTTGCGCCTATCTTTAACATGTAAACCTTCCGAATTTTCCATATATGGAAAATCCGGCAGGTCACTTTATGTTCGCGCTTTGGTTTTGAAGTGAAAACAGAAGAAGCTCTGTGCATACTTCTTTCTGTGCCTTAAGTTTTTTGAAGAACCTGCCGGATTTTCCATATATGGAAAATCCGGCAGGTTTACGTGTTAAAGATAGGCAGAATAGTACAAAATCTGCCGGATCTGGCAGGCCCATTTTTGGACACTTTCTGTTCTAAAAATAGTTTAAAATAGAAGCCTGTCGCGAATTGCGAAGAGTTAGAACTTTCGAGGATACAATCCAGAGCTAGAACTAATTCTAGCATTACGATAATATGTTTCTTGGTACTAATTAAACCTGTTATGCGATAAGTTTCGCACATGGTAGCAGAGCGCATATCGATCCTCTATCGCTCAATGTTCAAGATTGGCGATGCCGGCTGTTGGTGTCCTGAGCCAAAACTGCGGCTAGGTTGGAAGGCCTTGAAGGAAGAGAGAAGTAGAAATAAAGAAGAAAAACTTAACTATATGAAAGAAACTACTTCTGGAAAGAATAAAAAGGAAAAGGACCAACGATAGTCTGGATCGCCTTTCTGTAAGGATTAACAATACTAGCCAATGAACTCAGCAAAGAAAGCTTAATCAATTCAAGATTTTGGAAACTTCGACTTGAGCAGAAACTGCTCGACCCAACTCCCAAAGAAGGTACTTTACTGATTTTGGGTTCTGGTAGATATGCCTGGTGAGGAAATGTAAAGAATATAGAAATAGCAAGTAAACTAATTACTCATCCAGAGCAAGTTAAAGTAGCAAGAAAGAAAGGGGACGGTTCCATATTACCCAGTAAATACTGCCCATTCTATGAGATAGATGGGCTTAAGAAAAAGAAAGAATATGGTTTGGAAGGGATATGGAGCGCGGTCCACTGAACACTGATCTGCCAGAAACAAAATAAAAGCCATTGATTTGCTACTTTAATCAATCCTCAGCGGGGAGTGTCGCGAATTGCGAAGAGTTAGAACTTTCGAGGATACAATCCAGAGCTAGAACTAATTCTAGCATTACGATAATATGTTTCTTGGTACTAATTAAACCTGTTATGCGATAAGTTTCGCACAAAGCCAGCATCAAGTTAAACATTTCTGCATCAAGGACACTTCAGATTGATGCAAAAATGTTACCTGCCAGATCCGGAAGATTTTCCACTGTTGCGCCTATCTTTAACATGTAAACCTTCCGAATTTTCCATATATGGAAAATCCGGCAGGTCACTTTAAGTTCGCGCTTTGGTTTTGAAGTGAAAACAGAAGAAGCTATGTGCATACTTCTTTCTTTGACTTAAGTTGAACCTGCCGGATTTTCCATATATGTAAAATCCGGCAGGTTTACGTGTTAAAGATAGGCAGAATAGTACAAAATCTGCCGGATCTGGCAGGCCCATTTTTGGACACTTTCTGTTCTAAAAATAGTTTAAAGTAGAAGCCAGCATCAAGTTAAACATTTCTGCATCAAGGACACTTCAGATTGATACAAAAATGTTACCTGCCAGATCCGGCAGATTTTCCACTATTGCGCCTATCTTTAACATGTAAACCTGCCGGATTTTCCATATATGGAAAATCCGACAGGTCACTTTATGTTCGCGCTTTGGCTTTGACGTGAAAACAGAAGAAGCTATGTGCATACTTCTTTCTTTGCCTTAAGTTGAACCTGCCGGATTTTCCATATATGGAAAATCCGGCAGGTTTACGTGTTAAAGATAGGCAGAATAGTACAAAATCTGCCGGATCTGGCAGGCCCATTTTTGGACACTTTCGGCTCTAAATAGTTTAAAGTAGAAGCCAGCATCAAGTTAAACATTTCTGCATCAAGGACACTTCAGATTGATACAAAAATGTTACCTGCCAGATCCGGCAGATTTTCCACTATTGCGCCTATCTTTAACACGTAAACCTCCCGGATTTTGCATATATAGAAAATCCGGCAGGTCGACTGCTAATATGAAATGAAAGATGGAGAAAATGGTTTAGTGACAGGCTGCAAAAAGATTTAAGATGGGGCTTATCTGCAACATGCATTAATCAGGTTTTATAAAATTGCATAGGGCCCTTCGGGAATGAAGAAGTTAGATTGTGCAGTCAGTGAAAAAGAGGTTTCAACTGCGGGTGGCATTTTTTGTTAAATACACAAGGCCCTTCGGGAATGATGAAGTTAGATTGTGTACAGTCAGTGAAGATGTATGTGAGTGTGGGATTTCCCCAGAAATGCACAAGGGCCTTCGGGAATGAAGAAATTTTGTACTGCACAAGCATATAATGACAATTCAGTAATCTGCCGAATTTTGGATTAAGACATTAACGGTTCTTTCATGTATCGGCTCCTGCATAACTTTGACCTCACATAAACGTTATGAAAGTATCGCTATTTAATTGAAAATTCAATTGTGCACAAATTTTGGAGTTGTGCAGTCACGTTGCACGAATATTTGTGCACCTGCCGGATAACGGATTTGGGCCAATAACTACATGAAATGATCAACTCGCAATTACTAAACTGTACCTGGAGGAGGAGGTTCACATCCAATCTGACATTCTTCAGCGGTGTTGAATCCAGCAGCGTCGGCAACCGGTGGTCCTAGCTCGCAGTTGTTAGCGCAGAAGTACATTTGGCTTCCTATAGAAAGGTAAGCAGTTGTTAGGTGATATATGTGAATCTAAAATTTGTATTTGGCTACAGACTACTGTATTGCATCAGGGCGGGAGCTAGGGAAAACCTACTTCCTACCATACAAAGCATTGCTTTGTCCAAACAACGTAAGAACCAGGGGTCTTCAACCATTTTCGATTACAAGTATCTTAAGTTTCTGCTCAAGTACAAACGTTGTCAAGCAGACTAGCTTTATCATAGCATTTATGAAATGACATATATATTTGCTGGATTTCTGAATTTTCAGGTGCTATATATAATCTTTAGACACTAGATGGATTTGAAATCTTTGGACCCAAGATCACTGGATTTAGAAAAGTCTGTTTAATCAGCTCAAGAAAAAATTTTAATATTGGCAATGTAAAGCTGTTTGCTCAAAGTCTTCATTAGTATGGTCATGACAATTCATGCGGACATCGTATTACAGACAAATTTCAGCATTACAACATTTATCGTAAATTTTATTCTCGTAAATTTAACCCTGCACCTGCAAACAGCAGGCAAATTTCTGTAAGCACTACAAGTGTACGTTGTAGCACTGCCAGTAGTGCTCTCAGCAATTTGTATGCACACTAGCAGGCGAAGCTCCGAGTGAAGGGCACGAGTGCGCGAAGCGCACGAGTGCCCATCACGAGGGCTTCGCCTGCAAATGAGCTCACAAATTTCTGTGAGCACAGCAAGCAGTGCTACAACTGGCTTGTAATGTGGCTCAAAAAACTAGAAGACATTCTGTCTTCTATATGTCACGTCTATAAAGACTGGCATTTGGCTTCAAAATTCAGTAGTTTATATACTGTTCAACCGAATTTGCATATTTCCTTCGGCAGAAAGTATATATATAAGGGGAAGAAATTCTTGGTCATTGCAGTCAGTTCTGCTGGCTGTCTGCAGCCTCACTGCATACTATTACAGGAGAGCAGCGAAGGCTTACCGTGCAGTACAATTGTACTGCACGGTGTAGCGTGCAATTCAATTGTACGCAGGTTGTTGTAGCTTGGTTCGATTACACTGAGCCATGTTACAAATAATGTTGCAACTGGCTTGTAACAGTTCCACACATATGTCAGCTTTAAGACTTACTTATCTTTCAATTTCCAAAGTCAATACTGGTCAACCTGGTTAGCATATTCATTTACCTTATTAAACGAAACCGGGTCTTTTCCAGATTACCCCCCACCACTCAAAGTTCTTAAAGCTCGACGAAATGAGCTGAAATTTGGTGCAGGCATGTTTTCGACCACGCTGAGTTCATATATCGCAAAATTTTTCGATTTCGGGAAATTCGAGTTTTTTCGATTTTTTTCGATTTCTAAGGTTGGACCAAGGGTAATTGAAAAATTTTTTGTCTTCGATTTTGCTGAAAAGTTGTATATAGGGGTTTTCTGGGTCGTAGAACACGAATCTGAAGTCGGTTTTTCGATTCAGCTTTCCGTTCGCTCAGTATAAGCTTACATCTTAAGCTTAAAGCTTTAGCTTTTACTGAGCGAACGGAAACCTGAATTGAAAAACGGACTTCAGATTCGTGTTCTGCGACCAGAAAACCCCTATATACAACTTTTCAGCAAAATCGAAGACAAAAATGTTTGGTTTCTTGGTCCCAAAAATTTTTTGGTTTCTTGGTCCCATCTTGAAAAACTTAAAACTTTACAATTTTTAAAATTTAAAAATTTTTTAACCAATCAAATCAATTTCAGCTCATTTGGTCGAGTTTTAAGAACTTTGAGTGGTGGGGGGGGGGTAATCTGGAAAAGACCCGATAAAATCCCGAAATAAAGACCCGAAAAGATCTTGATAGAACGATGATGCAACTGATATTTATATCGCAAGGCAAAAGCAATTAGCTAAAAAATAGATCGATTTTTGGAAAGCAAAAACAGTGGAATTGAAAATGTGGAGCAATCTTAAATCATCAACATCGAAGAAACTAATTGATCCAGTGTGCAGTATATTATTTAGCCACCTATTAGGTTAATTGTCACCTTAGCTAACGTTTCCAGAAGAGGCACGTTATTTTCACAGAATCGTTATTCTTAATTGCAATGGATACTTCTTGCAGAGACGATTGTTAAGTTTTGATACAATGCTAGCTAATTAACACTTGGGATTAACAAAGCAAAAATTCAAGTTTTAAACTGTATCATTCGAACGCTCTTGACGAAACGAACTCAATGCTGAAGGAATTAATTAAAGAATGAAAAAAGTTGCACACCACCAAGTACCAAGCTAAGTCGATCTAGATTAGCGATACGTAACATCATAACAACAAAACTACTTCTTGCGGCTAAACTTAAGCCAGTTTAACCAATTGGCTCTATTCCTTCATTGCCTTCTCTAGAGCTTTCGAATGCTAGGTTTAGATTTTAAAGTCTGAAAATTTCCTATGTTGGTATCAAGTGTTAACTAGCAGTTATAATTACCATGTTACTTTATGCCAAAAACCGTCTTTCCAATAGCTATTTATTGAGATTGAAAATAACGAGCCTGCGAAAATAACTTGCATCTTCTGTGAAAAGTTAGCTCAGGTGACAAAATAATATGCGACAACGGGAAGTACCTGGAGGCGGTGGTTCACAGCCCGCTTGGCATTCCTCAGCAGTGTTGAATCCAGTTGCATCGGCTACCGGTGGTCCTAGCTCGCAGTTGTTCTGGCAGAAATACATTTGACTTCCTGAAACAGACAATGAAAAATGGTGGTTGAAATTAAAGGCGATCTTCTATGGGTATGCTTTGGGGAGAGGATCGGGGAACGTTGTCATTTGAAGTTACCCAAGTGGTTGCTCATTTACAGACGCAGTTCCATTAGCAAGTGCTGTCTGTCACGCAAACAATTACAGCGATTATGCTATAATATGCTATAGTCCTAGAATACACTATATTATAGTAATATAGAATCGGATAGCATAGCTGCAATCTTTAACAGGCCTATCATTTCGGCCGTGCCCACGTAATGAGAAAAGAATGAAAAACACCTGCCCTGCAATCACGAAAGGTACCTGGTGGAAAACATGCTTCAATACACTCTTCTGGTGTTCCGTAACTTGGAGCATCAGCAACTTCATATCCTTCTTCACAATTATTTGGACATTGGTACTGAGATTCTGAAATTTAGAAATTTTGAATTCATCTATACTAAAAAACTATAAGGGCTTATTTACCTGGCCTGAGCGCTGTTTAATTAGAGTTTAAAGAACTAATCTTATCTCGTTACTAGCGTCCCAACCAAGGAAAACTTTGATGCAGACAAAGAACTTTAAATTAAATTGAAATTTAAATCCTGCGTGGCAGCAGCAACGAGTTAAGATTTGTTAACTCGTATAATACCCAGTAAGTTTAAATCAGAGTTGTTCGCGGGGCGGATTTTTGCTACCCGCCCCGGCCCGCTACCAACTCAAGTTGAAACTAACTGGTTTGTTAAGTTCTGTTACAACTGAAAGCTTAAACTCTGAAGTCACTCACTGTTGATTTGATAAGCTCACAATAATTTTAGACTTGGATCCCTATCTTTTGCTTGGATGTTATAGAATACAGAAATGCCTTCTATTAATTTCTTAGCTATGCCATGTTTCGTGCTTGCATTCGACAAGAATATTGCTCTCTGATGAGACATTTTGCCAACTTCCAAGCACACCCACAACCCACCTTAACCGACATTTACCTGCTACAGTTACAAGTATTGTTATCAAAAACCAAATGTAGGCCATCCTCAGGTGTGAAACTAAAACTGCTGTAGATCTAGAAGAGTTGTGCTGCTAAACTGCCTACGAACAAATCTAGACTGCCCGTATTCGGAGGCTGGTTGCTTCACTCCGACGCTGCAACTGATTAAGATTTAATTTAAGGACTGGTTTCTGATTCCTAAATTTATTTGGTCTCCGTTGTTTTTGCGACGTGCAAAATGTTTAGAATTTATTTGTGTAGCGAAAGAACCTGTGTGATGAACTTAACTAACAGGATAATTTGTTTGCAACGGGGAGTAAATAAAAGTTGCATGGCCTGTGGAATTCTTTACGTTGGTTGAATACAACTGTCTACCATAAATAATTGGAATTGTTTTTGTGTGAAAAAGCCCGGATAGACCCAGAAAACATTAACTCAGTGAATTTATCGCTAATAAGGCAATTGGCTGACACTAAAAACTGACAACATTTAAAGTTTTTCAGTGGGCACGTTAATTTCAAACTCATCTACATGCAACGGATTCGAGAATTAGTCGGGTAATTGATGTTTAAAATCTGGGATCTGGAAATAGTATTTGACAAAGAATAAAAACCCTTATCGGCTTTCACACTGTTAAAAAGTAGATATGTAGGTAAGCAGGAGCTGTATTTGAGCGTTGACTCTCTCATTCACTCACATTATTTTCCAAGACTGTTTGCTCAATCAAATGTTAGCAAAGTTTACATAAATTTGCATGTTACAGTCAAGCTAACCTCTAGAGATGAGCACGTGCCGGATTTTTTCTTTTTTTCTTTTTTTTTCCAAAATCGTGCTCGGCCCGGCCCGGCCCGCAGGCAAAATTTTTTCGGCCCGGCCCGGCCCGCAGGCAAAATTTTTTCGGCCCGGCCCGGCCCACTCCAAGATTCGACCCGGCCCGGCCCGCCAAACGAAAATTTCCAAAATTTTACTAACAATATTATTTCAAAGGGGCTCAAATGCAATACGGAAACGCTAAATTATGCTACAAAATGTTAAATTTTGCTGTAAAATAGCAAGAATGAGTAGATATTTAGCTAATTTTAGCGATTTTAGAACATTTTCTACAGTCGATCCGGCCCGTTTCGTCCCGCGCCGGCCCGCAGTTATAAAATTTTGTCCGCCCGGCCCGGCCCGGCCCGGCCCGCTAACAAATGGATGTCGGGCCGGGCCGACGGGCCGAAATGCTCATCTCTACTAACCTCTCAAATGTTACAGTCAAGCTAACCTCTTACAATTGCATTGCTTTGTATCCTAGACAGTAAGCAGTTAGATTCTCTACTATTCATTCACACTATTCATTAGCTACATTTCATTACCATTGCAAAGATATATTACTGTTATCTTGAGCTCCTTGCGGTACACTTCCAGTTTGGGATTCATTCAGCTTTTGAGATGCAAAAACCACTTCTGGAATTTGGTTAGGATCTCAGCGAGAAAGCATAATGAACTTTCTTTCCAATAGATGTTTGTAAAAGGGTGCTGGAGAATTGGAGCACAATTTTCCGCACGCTACTATATAATATTAATAATCTGTCATTCTGCCTTTGAAAGTTACAGGAAGCCTTTCTCCGAGGCTCACTGAAGCAAATACAAACTTTCCTTCTTGCCTTATAGCCAGCTAAATAGCTAATCAAAAATTTGTTACCTTGGCAACTTTCATGTGGTATTGTTCTGATGGAGAAAGTCTGGTAACAGTCGAGCACGGGGAAGGGGAGGTCAGGCGTGGTGACAGGGACCCAGAGGTACCGCGAAGGTTTGTTGTTCACAAAATACAGACAGACGGTACCTATCTATCTTGTCTCCCAGACTGTGTGACTTAAGCCTGTAAGCTGGTGAAGGATGACTCCTGCGGAACCTGGCTGGTTCTGTCGAATCACCGCAGAATATCCGGGATCCGTCTTTGGTAAGCAGGTTTCGTTTCGAAAGCGTTGTGAGGATTGGAATTAATTTCTTGTTTAGACCTGTGGAAGAATTGTTCCCCCAACCATAGTTAATGGTAATTTAATGGT
>JASAND010023341.1:0-40438 GCA_030248195.1 Trissonchulus latispiculum | reverse complement strand
TGCCTCGCTGCTGCTGCTGCTGCTGCTCACCCTTTGAGGCGACATTGTCCACCATATCAATTCTACCTTTCAAATTACCCAATGTGGAAGTCTTATCCAACAAGTCCATAGTACAAACTAACAACTAGTGAACCAGAAATAAATAGAACGAACTGACAGATGAACAAGCTAAAAGCTAAGGGAAGAGAGGAAACTAAACAAAACTATAGACAAATCATAGAAAATAAAAGACGACTGGGCAAAAATTGCTGTTAAAGGGACACTACCAAAACAAAAATAAAAAGCTGATGCACTAAAAGTTTGGGTAGGATTACTGTAGGTGATCCTAAGGTACGAGCCGGTATTTTCCTAACATGCAATCAAAACGTCACGCAAGTACACAGTCAATCACAAAAAGAAAGAGCTAACTAAAAAGAAATGAGAGGTAAAAAGGATAAAAGACTACTGAAAAACTTAGCTTTTACTTGGAACCGGTAAAGAAGACCCACTGAAACAAGATACCCCGCATGTCCACCACTTTTTACTTAGGCTGTAGTGAAATTGGATAAGAGTAAAAGGTTTAAAGAGTCCACCAAAGATTAACTTTAACTTATGGGCTACTGTAGCTGAGACTGAGAGGTACACTGAAACACTACAGCCAGGTGAACGCGAGAAGCCAGATATGGAACAACAGTAGAAAACAGTCAAAGCAATTCAAAGACAGACAAACAGACAAGCAAACTAATTCAAGTCACACTCTACAGATTATCCTGGGCTCGTACCTTTACCAGGAAGAGATTAGTTTAAGCTATGTTGTATGATTGAATCAGGTCCCTAATCAGCAGTCTTTCATAAACCCAAATTTACCAAGAAATTAAATTAAGTTTAAGGTAACCTGAAACTTATAAAATTTCGAATGAATTGATAATATATCGCAGGATCTGGTGCAGTTCATAGACTATCGAATCACTATATTCTATCTACCGAACCTAAGATTCGAGGGGGTCTGCCTATATGCAAGTTGTGTCCTATATGCTGTTCAAAGTTATAAAACAGTCAATATCGCACAGATTTCCACCCTTCCCGGGGCTCTAGATATTAGTTCCAACTGCCCGCTCGGCAGACAGCCAGAAGCTAATATCTTACTTCCTGCCTAAGGAAGCGGCCGAAGGCTAAAGGCTAGATGGTCTTTTAGACTTCCCCAGGAATTACAGTACAAAAGAGTTTTGTATCCTCAAAGGCACGGTTTACAGAAAACAAGCAGTTTGACAGAAAAAGGAAACATGATTTTAAGAGTACAGTAAAAGAGAGTCAATTGTTTTAGAAATGATCTTCTTAGGGCCCCAAACTCCGTCCCAGTTGTCCGAAACTTTGGTTATCCTTGGAACAGGACCTCAAGGCCGTCATGCGGCGAAAGTTGGAAAATCTAGTATCAGCTGAGGGTGGCAAGCCTCAACTCAGCGGGGAAGAGAGTGCACTAGGATCAGTTGGATGGTCGGTTTCCGCAGGTGTTGGATAAATCACCTGTTCTTCTGGATCAGCGGTCAAGACCTCAAAGGTATCGGACAAATTACCTTGTATTGGCCGAGGGACAAAGTTAGAGTGCACTCAACCCCACACACTGAGCAGACTGTTTAACCCTTTGGAAAGAAACGTTCTAGTACTTCAAAGCACCTTTTAGGTCCTGATAGATCGGGAGAAGAGGAGATAGTAGGAACCGGCTTAAAGTCCTGGATGACCAGGAAAGTAGGCAGGGGAATGGATCCACCGAATTGATCAGAGCAGCAAGGGCCAGGGGGAACGACGAGGTTCCTCACGCCGACAAATCACGAGGCTCCGGGATCTAATCCAGGCAAGGATCCAAGAGATTGGGAGGCAGCCGAGTCCTGGGAGAGAGCAAGGATCCACGGCAGGCAGAGCAGCGGGATCCAAGGGGAGTAGCAAGGCAGAGGGACCCAGGCAGGTAGCAGGAGATCACCGGCAGGTAATGGTTAGAACCTGAATCAAATGGGTTAAAACCTTAGTTAAAAGGTCTTAACCATTTGATATTTCCTGGGTCCAGGAAGTCTCCCTAAGAAGCCAATTAGAAAGTTTGAGAATTTTGGAAGGTGTCGTGAAAGTTTGAGAGTGCGTTCTGTGCTTTAAAATTAAGTAAATTTGAATTTGAACCATACATGGGCAATGAACTTGGCTCTAGCCTGCACAGCCTTCCAACTCACTGCGCGGGGGGTCAAAATTTTAATTTTTCAAGATATGTGTCGACTGTAGTTTTTACAATGCTCTGCTTTAGTCACGCATTTTTCAAGCCCCTTTCAAAGATTTGCTAACTTTTACGCAATCGCCTAAGATTTTGATGAATCTCGCAAAAAACGCTAAAATTTTTATTCTCTGGCTTTACTTAAGGTGGTGATCCCTTTTGGGTACATATTATTGGTTGAGGGTTCAAATCAAGATGAAATTTGACGAAACTGTCCAGAATAAGTTCTTTTAGCATTCTAACGCCCTCAGCTTCAAAAATTCGACGTCTCAGTTCAGGGCCGTGCTTGCCGATTTTTGACAATTAAACAGTAGCTGCATAGCTATGATTGTATTCATTCGAAAGATCTCGCTGAGCTCTACATTTTTGCTTTTTGAAGCACCTTTCTAGCTTTTTTTTCTATGCTGAGATACAGCTGAGTTGCTTCTTTTGGCGTTGAAAACTTATCCTTCTTGCAGTAATCAAATAATCCGCCATTACGCAAGCCGTAAAATTTAACTAAGGGTGTCTATTTGAAGGTCCCGTCGACCCCGATTATTCGTGGCATTAAATATAATCCTCTAAATGCTATCCCGTTCACTGCTATCATAAAAAAATGTAGTTTTGCAAAAACATGACCAAATTTTTCCAGCGATTGTGGAACATTTACTATGCAAGTTAGAGGGTTGCCACTTACTAGTCGTGTTTTACACAAAATACTCAGGGACCCTTTATCAGCTGCCCCGATTGTTGCTTTCTAGCTAAAGTGGTCGCTTGCCAAAGTTGGGAAAAGTAGGCAAAATCCACGTTGCGCATTACATTTTGGCCAATTTCTTTATAACGAAGAGAGGTTTCATAATAACTAAAAATGGGTTCCCAGCTATTTGATGGTAGAATCGAATGATGTTGCCGATTCCTCACGAAAAAATTTGCTTTAGTCAGCAAGGGATGACGTGGCTGGGGCGGCCTCTCAGGATCCTCCCCTGGAGGGCCTATTGGCGAAGCCTCAGGCTATTGCCTCAGGAAAAGCCAGAGCCCAAGCTACGGTAAATTATTTCAAGAAATAAATTGAGAGCAGTGTTGGAATGGCAATCAGGGTTGGGAGTCTCGGTCTCGGTATCGTCCAAAAGCCAAGACTTGACCAGTCTCGGTCTCGGTCTCGCCCATCGAAAAGTCTCTGTTTCTGGACCGAGACCTGAAATTTTTTGAAACCATTTTTCAGCGAAAATTTTAAATTAATGTTATGAAAACTAACTAACGAGGCGCGAAAACCGTATTTTTATGTGTTAAAGTCGCTAATACAGGGTCTAAGCCTCAAACACTGGAAGAAACTAAATAGCCTGAAATTGTTGGTCTTGGTCTTAACCAGTCTCGGTCTCGGTCTCGGTAAGGTCTCGCTTTCGCCCACTTCTGATGCCAATTGCCGGTTGCGTATGTTTCTTGACTGCGTATCTTTAAGCGTTCGATTGCGAATTCAACTCAACTTTTAAGCTACAGGAGAATGAGCCGAAGGCGCAAAAGTTTTTGAAAGAAATGTATATAAAACAAAAAGAGCCGACGGCTCTAAAAGTTTCAAAGGTAATGAAAAGCGAAACACACCACAGGTCCAAAATTTTGGAATAAATGTAATGGAAAACGCACCGGAGGCGCGAAAAAAAGAATGTAATGGTCATCGCGAGGCAGGCGCGAAACTTTTTAAATAAATGTAATGGAAAACGTACCAAGGGCGAAGCCGACCAAGAAATTTTGTTGCACAGGATAAAATTTTTATGCGCGGGGTAACAATTTAGATGCGCGGATTAAAACATTAATGCACTTTGTTGCGCGGGGGTAAAACGTTTGTTGCGCGGGGGTAAAAATTTGGTTGTGCAAGAAAATATTTTAAGGCACTTTGATGCGCGGGGTAAAAATTTTGTTGCGCTGGATAAAATCTTTATTCGCTTTGCTGTGCAGGAAAATATTTTAAGGCACTTTGATGCGCGGGGGTAAAAAGTTTGTTGCGCTGGATAAAATCTTTATCCGCTTTGCGGCGCGAGGATAAAAATTTTGTTGCGCGGAGATGAACATTTTGTTGCGCGGGACAAAACGTTGAAGCGCTTTGCTGCGCGGGAGTAAACATTGCACTGAGCGAATTTGCTGCTCGAGCTAGAAATTTTATTGCACGGGATAAATTTCTAATACTCCTTTGTTGCACGGTGGTACAAAGTTTGTTGCGCGGGACAAACTTTGGTGCGCTTTGTTGCGCGGGGGTGAAAATTTTACTGAGCGGGGGTAAAATTTTTATGCGCTTTGCAGCGCGCCGGTAAAAATTTAGTTGCGCGGCGATAAAAATTTGCTGTACGGGATAAAATCTTGACGCGCTTTCGTGCGCGGGGTAAAAATTTTACTGCGCGGGGTTAAAATTTTTGCTGCGCACTGCGCGGGGGTAAATTTTTCTTAGCCTGCACATGTGCAGGAGTTGTGCAGGCATTGCCAATGCGTGATTTGAACGTGAGATTAGGGACTTTTGGGAGGGTTCCAAAAAGTCCAAGCTTCTCAGTGGATTTCCTTTCGGAAATCCACGCGACCCAGGTAATATCGTACAGATATTACTAAATCAGAATCATTTATCACGACAATGAATAAAACTATTTTAACGGAGATTCTCAGGGGATCATTTTAATAGAGGACCTCTGAGTCCTTTTATGCTCTCAGAAGCGATTCCCAGAAAAAGAGGGAAATCGCTTAAAAACTAGTATAAGAAAAAATGAGGAAAAAGGGAAGAGAGACCTACGGTGGGATATATTCCTAAACCTCCCTTCAATTCTTCAAAGCCCCAAAAATTGACTGGGGGCTAGTGTTAAAACACTTCCGGAGTGGGGGGAATTTTGGGTATAGTAACGCCCTAGAATGATAGAAAACTGGGGGGAGAAGGGAGAGGCCAAAACACGGCCGTACACGTCAAGAGACAAGGTAAGACTGAGATGAAAAGAGAGTCTACCTGTCAATCACGGCAATTTCGGCAATCATTCTTCTGATTGGCCGAAATTGCCTTTGCGCAAAAAGGGCGCGTAACAAATGATTCTGATTGGGTCATGAAGCCATGATTGCAATGATTACGCTGATAAGAATCGGGCGGGAGAACCGCCTCTTCTCAAGTGTTTACGCAAAATGGGAAAGGGTAATTGACTTAATCCCTTTCCCTATTGTTAAAAGAAAATGTAAGAAATGGACAACAGATGTTCAACGCATTCAGGCGAGAAATTAAGGCGAACCTTAATTTCTCGTTTGAGGAAAACAAGTCTAAACCTGTCCCAGAGGGGACCCAATATAAAAGACTGCTATTAGGTAGGTACATTTAAATTGTTGGATTACTGTAGGTACGAGCCCACAAAATTACAATAACAAAAGACAACAATCTAATACAATTAGGTACGAAGTAGGCAAAACACGAAACAACTACAAAACCAGTAAACAAAAACCCAACTTCAAATAATTAATTTCCTTTAAGTGAATATGTTTTAAATTCGTTTACTTTAGCTAAACTGAAAGCAGATCCAAAGCTTAAGAAAGCTTGTTAATGTTTTGAGGGACGAGCCGAGCTCTCCCTATAAAGTTAAAGAACGGCTTCTAAAGTAAAATCGAACCACAGAACTACTAAATATTTTTTGCTAAACATGAAGAGAAAAACCTGCTGTATTTAATTATGAAAGTTTCAACTTAGTTATTGATGTTAATTAGTATGAAACTTTAATTAAGACCACTAAAACCAGTCACAGTTCGATGGACCAGCCGAAGCTCCCATATGTAACAAAGAATGGCTTGCAGAATAAAAACTAACCACAGAAGGGGTAATTATTTTTTGGTAAATGTAAAGAGGGGGATGTGCTGATTTTAATTATATAAACTTTATGTTGATTACTAATGTTAAATATTAAGCAATTAACGGAAAACCATTAAAGGTAGTGAAACTTGGCAGTTGCACTGAAGTCTTCACATGTGGTTGAAAAATCGGTGTGTAAAATAAAATCGAACCACAGAACAGGTAATTATTTTTGGATAATTGGAAAGAGAAAAGTGGAAGGCCGTCACTTGCCCCCACGAAACTTGCCCCCACGACAGTTGCCCCCACGTCACTTGCCCCCACGTCACTTGCCTCTCCGCGACACTTGCCCCCAGCGACAGTTGCCCCCAACTAGAGAATTTTGTTTTGTACAACTGTTTGTTGTTTTCGGTGTTAGTTATTTGATTAATTGTGAATGTAGACATTAAAGTTGTGTTATAACAAAAATGGAACAAAGTTAAATCGCTTTTGATCCAGATAGTGCATAGGAAAGTCCAAAAAATTTTTAATTAAAATTGCAGATTATTCCTGCAGATTCCTCCTCCTCCTCCTTCAGACTCACATACAGTTGACAAAGAGTGGAATTGACAATATATACTTGACAATACCATAACAATAACTTGCAATTTTAATTAAAACTTCTCCTGACTTTCCTAAGTTAGACTATCCGAAATTGGCCTATCCGACAGTGCACTCTCGGGATCAAAAGCTATTCAGGTTTATTGCTGTGTCTGTTATCTGTTATACTACAGCTTTCATGTCTGAATTTACTATTAACCAAATACACTTACCTGCATCTGAAAACAAAACAAACAGTTTTATAATACAAAATTCTTAATTTGGGGGCAACTGTGGAAATTAAAATTTCTTTGGACTTTCCTAAGCAGTCTCTGATAAAAAGCTACATATTTAACTTTGTTCCATTTTTGTTATAACACAACTTTAATGTCTACATTCACAATTAATCAAATAACTAACACCCGAAAACAACAAACAGTTTTACGAAACAAAATTCTCTAGTTGGGGGCAACTGTCGCTGGGGGCAAGTGTCGCGGAGAGGCAAGTGACGTGGGGGCAAGTGACGTGGGGGCAACTGTCGTGGGGGCAAGTTTCGTGGGGGCAAATGTCGTAGATCCGAGAAAAGTGTGCTGGTTTTCATTATGGAAATTTAAGCTTTGCTATTAATGTTAATTAGCATGAAATTAAGAAGAAATCATTAAAACTGACAATCCGTGAAGGAAGAGCCGAGCTCTTCTAAGGTAACCGAAAATGTCACATAAAATGCAAACAAACCACAGAAGAGGCATTTATTTATGGTTTGTTATAAAGGTATAAACGTGTTCTGTTAAATTACGGGTTGACCCGAGACTGCCCACTTTGTGAGACCATGGTGCCTCTGCAGGAAGAGTCGAGTGAACCCCAGACTGAACAGAATGAATTTAGAATTGAAGCATCAAATGCTATCCGAATTTCCAAATTGGTACATGCCTCGTGCAATGTCAGGAAACACAGTACACATACATACATACAGAGCACAAATAGTACAGCATTTAGGTTCTTCAAGCTCATTTTCATTTCCGTTCCATGTCCGGTCCGTAGTAGATTGAAAGTTCCCCAATAATCGAAAAATTCGCCCTTATTCGTGGGCTTAACACTTTTAGTCATGCTCTTGTAAAGTTGGAAGTGTACGAACAACCAAACTTTACGAGTGGGAAACTGTGCACAAGGGTAACGTCGAACCTGGAGGAGATGTAGTTCCAGTCGACCCAACTAACCTCGCCAAAATAACCTAAGTGAATCTTACCGAACGGAGTTTAACCGCCGATGAAGAGCAAAGACTCAGAATAATTAGATCCTACCCCAAATTTGCTGAAAAATACACGCTTAGAAAGTCTAACTACCTACCCAATAAATTTCAGAAAGAGCCTTACCTACCGATTACACAAGCTAATACAAAAACCTAGGCTAAAATGACACCCTAAACTGGCCCAAAAAGAGACCACATTTACTTGAAAGTTATGCCTGACAAAGGGGCGAACCCCGAAAATGCGTACAATAATTTCGAGTGTAAATACAGATACAGAATAGATAGAAAGACCTAACTAAATTACTACTAAAAACTTTCAGAGCATAATAGAGAATAGAACACAGGAGTTACTAACAGAACAATAACAAAACAGAAGCTAATCTAGTCCAAATTTAAGCCTAAACAATCAGAAGAAATTTTGACATTACTCAGAGAATTTAAAGAATAATTGAAACTTTAAATAACAAAATTAATGAATGAATTAAATGAATAGAGTCTAGTTTTACAGGGTCAACCTGGAGCGACTAAAAGTCTAAAGGGGCAAACACTTTAGACTGATTATACAGGTAATAAAAAGCACAGCAAATGCAAGTCCCACGCAGAGCACGATATACGAACGCGACCATCCACTAAGAAAGAAAAACAACAGGCTGACTAAAATTGAGACGTCTAGAAAGAACTAGTTTTGGGCCAGCGTGGAAGAATTTGATTGGATAATTTTAAGACCCCTTTAGAAAGAGAGATGCTGGGAGAGGCTTCGAGAGAAAATAGATGTCTCAACAGCGCCACCTATTGGCTAGGCTGACTGACACACATATACGTAATTTACACATAGGCGCAGAAAACTCAAGCAAAAGACTTTCACACATAAATTTCAAACAAATTTCAAAACACATTTCCAATATAAATTTCAAACGATTTTCACAACATACTTTCAAAATGAATTAAACACATTATAAATTACTCTTAAAAATAATATTTCTAACACAATCTCATCCTAAAATGAATTCAAACGCATACATAAATATTTCAGAGGACTGACGTCACGCCGCCTCATTACACTCTGAAGGCATTTCCTAACTGAAGCCTATTTTACTCCAGAATCCACAATCTTTAAATGACCATTTTTATTACAAATATAGCAGTATGTAACCAATAAAAAGCAATATTATTAGTAAGCACATCATGAGTAACTGAGTAACCAAATATGTCAAAACACTGTCTTAATATCCGGTTCACAGGCTCAATTGTGGTCGCGTGTAGCGTGTCACACAGTCGCATGTCGCGTGTCGCTTGTCATGACAGTCTTCGCAGCTTCATATAGCTTGTGTCGACAAAAGTGGGGACAAATTGTCGGATGTTCTAAGGAGTGGAAAATGTTTTAACTTTTGTCGCGTATCGCGTGCCTCACTCAACTCATGCCTACTAAATGTTAGCTTTAACTATCGTTGCACTGAATATGCCTGTGACAGGACATCCACCTGTGAACACATCAGACACTGCGACCAGCGACATACGATTTGCGACACGCGACACGCGACAAGCAACAGCCTGAGAACTGTCCTTAAAGCCCGGTTCACGATGGAGTGCTTTGTGCTTTGTGCTTTGTCTCCAGTGCTTTGTGCTTTTGTCTCCTGTGCTTTGTGCTTTGTGCTTTGTGCTCAGGAGACAGTGCTTTGTGCTTTGTGCTCAGGAGACAGAAAACAAATGATTCATGATGAGAAAGCACAATATCAAAAGCACAGGTCACGGAAGCCAGTTTGGACGGAATTCAAAATTTTGGTGTTTTAAAAAAACGTTACCAGGATGGATTTATTGACGTTTCGAATAATATAATTTAATTTAATTTAATAATAATAATGATTATAAATAATAATTACAAATAATTATTATAAAATTAACTAATTAATTAAGTTTTTGCATGAAATCTTTATCTATTTACGATAGCTAAGCTAACTAAGCTAGCTATAGCTAACTATAGCTAGCTAAGCTATGATAATTCTTAACTATTCATGCTCTCAATAATTCAATTTTTCATTTTTGTCGTGTCCAAATGAGCTACAATTCAACACCGGCAATACTGTAGTGATCATGTGACTTCCAGTTTCAGTTTTCGACCAATCAGCATAGAACAAGGTCTGTTTTGATTGGAAAGCACTGAAAGCACAAGTCAAAATGTTTGACATTGTCAAACATTCCCAAAGCACACCAAAAGCACAAAAGCACAAAGCACAAAGCACAGAAGACCATCATGAACCGGGAAAGCACAAAGCACAAAGCACTGTGCTTTTCAAACCATCATGAACCGAGAAAGCACAAAGCACAAAGCACAAAAGCACAAAGCACAAAGCACACCATCGTGAACCGGGCTTAAGGAATACAGATAGTAATGTTGTAACGTCTTATTTAAGGATTTCGCTTATCGGTTTTAACTTCCTCGTTTATTGTACCATGCATCAGCCAATGCAGTAAAAACATCTTGAACTTGCTTATTTTCTTTCTGAAATAGCAAAGTTACGTCAATATTAAATATTAAGTACATTATTATATTATCAGCGCATTTCCATCTGCCGCAACTCGACAGAATGACAGAAAAATTTATAAAAATTAAGTTCATTTAGCAGCACTTTCGAAATCGCAGCAGAGCCGATATTAAATTAATATGAAACGCTATTCGCAGTGGCCACTGGCCGACCACCTTTGCCTTGTATGCAACTCAGGTCCGTGCTACTCGAACTATAGAAATGTATAACGTCATCGCTTTGGTACAGGTGGGTGGTTGAAATATACTCTCTGGGATCGTGTCGAGTGTAGACGTCAAGATTCTGTTGATGCACGATTCCTTTGTTAACTCAGCGGAGTCGCTTGAGAGAAGCTGCAGAATTGTTGATATAATATACTAAAAAGTATACTAACCGCTGAGCACTCAAAGTATTGAAGTTTAAACTTTGCAGCAAAATCCTTCGCGGTCTGAGAAGTCACCACTCGTCGATTCAGCAAATCACTTTTATTTCCAACCAAGATGCCTAAAACGAACACTAATGTAATGAATAACTAACGAACAATGCATAATATATGGAATATGTTATATATTATATTAAACTATAAACTGTAACCACGGATCCAATACTGCGTCTCAGTTACGGATTGGACCAATTTTTTACATCTGGTCCACACCACTCTTGCAAAAGCTAACATGCATTTTGTAATGGGATCGAGAACACTGTGCAGCATAATATGTAGAAATCACACAGATAGTCTTCAGAACCAACAGGACTTCGCAGAGTGTAAGAATTATTCACCGGAACTAAAGGAAACTTGTGGAATAAAAATTTTTGAACATCACTTCGGTATTCAAAATTCTGTTGGAAATCCAAAATAAAAAACTCAACAATTTTAATTTTAAACTTTCTTCTGCGTGGTCCTTCCTTTTTTATTTGCTTCAAGTTTTGAAATTGAGGAATCTCACCGGGTACATCTTTGGCTGAAATATCTTGGGTAAGCTGGAACCAACGCGTTATCTTATCCAATGTCTTTTTGTTGGTCAGATCAAACACATAGACGCAGAGGCATTCTTTCGGAAGCTTAAACATTGGATTTCAAATCACACTTTATGTAAACTGTGAACCTTGACATGTCTGTATGAATGCATAAAATATCTTGTATCTTGCATACTGTACTTAAAATAATGTTTTCAAAAATTCTTATAAAAGCTTGGAATAACCAAGTATCAAAACAGTTACACACTGTATCTTTATTTCTTCAAGTATCAGATCCTGTAAATAAATTGTTGACACCATAAGCGATAAGCCTAAAGCTAAATTGTACCTAACGGTTCTCAATGGGTTGGTTATCCTCTTTCACATATATGAGATATGATCTCATATACTGATTGTAGGAGATTCCAAATTTTGGGTAAAAGTTGAGATAAAACCAGAAAAATGCCATTTGTTATTTTCTTGTGCGCCCCCTTTCTCCAAATTTTATGTATGGCATATTCTCCAATTATATGCTTTTCTGCTATGCAGTCTTGTTAGTTTACAATAAAAAGTTATACCACTTTCCGCAAAATATCTTCATATAAGTCGCTTCCAGAACAATCCAGCATCAAAAGTTCCTAAAACACAAACTTTACATACACGGGAACATTTATAAGCGCCACTGATACTTACTGAAAAGAAAAGTCCTGCTTCCGAAGAAGAATCTCCGAAGAAGAAGGATTATATATTCTAACCAAAACCTGATCCTGGAATTGCAGCTTGCACTACGAGTTCTGAGATGACTGCTCTGTTAGACTGGTCATCATTATCCAACCAGCGATACAATATACCATTAGATTAACTCATTTCGCATCAATTCGACATACCATTACATCATCACCAACAGGCACCAGTTTGGACTTGAGCGATATCCCGTTAGTCTAAAACACTAATTTTGATAACAGCAGGGCCAGCAGTCCAACCAATTTTCAAAATCTATTCGGGTTGGCGAATAAACGTAAATAAAGGGAAACTATAACAACGCTACAGGTGATCATGGTTTTCATTTCATAAGCTACTGGCTTAAGGCAATGCTTTTCAATTCTTGTTTTACTAGGTAAATAATTATTACTATACCATTGTATATTGTTTTTGAAATGTGGTTCCATTTGTCACGAAGCAATCAGTGAGAGACGTTTTCCCTGCATACGATTCTCCTGAAATTATTCAGCAATCAAAACTGCACGGAAACAAACTCACGAAGCACTCCTCTTATTCTTATGATTACTTCATACCGAGAGGTTTTTGTCGATTAACGATTCAAATTCATTTGGAAACCTGGATTAGAGATATTATCGTCCACAGCTGAGTTCGTTTGTGTCAGGTAGAAAAGACATACATATCAACTGGGTTTTAATAAGGCACTGTTAAGTTAATATTGAGTCAGGTGATTTCCTCGCAAGGAAACAGTAAAAAGTTCATTGTCCACGTATAGCATGCATTGCAGTTGGATACTTACCAACGACAATAACTCGAGCTCGCACTGAAACTCGTTTGTTTGCAATATTCACTACCATTTAGTTTGAATGCTACCGAAAGAATACCCCTACTTCGTTACTCCTTTAAGATGAACTTATATATGTATAAACAGAGTTCAATAATGTGGGAAAGTGTCTCCATAGCAACGACATAAATGAGCTATCTTCCTAAAATAAATTGTATCGGAAAACACATTGCATCAAACGTTCAAAACTCACTAGAATAGATTTTTTAATCTATGAATAAGGTATTCCTATAATTTGATTTAGTGTTGGCGGTTTAAAGCTTGACCACATAGACCTGCTAATGATGCACGTAAGAAATAGCCGATGGGCCCAGTATAGTGTTGTATAATGGAAAGAAGTCACAGGTTAAGGCTCACACCTAGAGTTGGGATCGGTTCCAATTTTTAAAACCGGTTCCGGTTCCGGTTCTAGAGTACCGGTTCCGGTTCCGGTTCCGGTTCCGGTTCCGGTTCTAGCTTCCGGTTCCCGGTTCCAAGTACAAAATTCGTAGTTACATTTTAACATTATTTAATATTGGACGCAGGCTCCCAGCAAGGGTTATACAATCAAAATTATAAAGCTATATTGCAAAACAATTGGAATACATAATGCGATAATAACCAACTGGGTTAAACTTTTTGTTTACTTTGAATTTTAAAGTTTTTGCCTTACTTTGAGTTTGCTCCATTACAAATGCTGTTACTATATGCACAACATACGATAAAACTTGTAAAAAAATTAAAACTTTAGTATGGTCGAGCAAATCGTTTCGATAATTAACGGTAAGATTCTACTGTGCGTGCATCTACATGCAGACAGCGCCTTCTGAACAGAATCTTGTAAACTGCACATCGTTTCAGTAAAACGTGCTGAGCATTGAGATATACTGGAGCTTAAATTTTTATTTCTTTAAGAAGAGTACAGTGTCTCTAAAGAAGCAAATAGTTTCCAAAAAAATTTAAATGCATTTAAAAAATATTTAAAAGCTGAAAGCCAAATTGGAAAGAAGAACATATATATTAAAGTTATATTTAACGAAGAAATGTACAGTCGCTTGATTAAGCAAAATAGCTAACAGATTACTTCTACAGGCTGTTCATTACTTGAACTTTGATTGACTTTCGTCTCAGATGCCGATAGCTTAAAAATGAGAAAATAAGTACTCAACTTTCGAAGTTTTCTACTCCTGTAAAATTTACTAATTTTTTATAAAATATTGCTTCAATCTTGCGTGCTGACAACACCACCTTCCATTTACCAATTTTTTGAGAAGATATACTCAATTTCCGACTACATCCCATCGGGCTCTCATGTTTTCTATGAGGTTAATATTCAAATATGTAAGCTGGTTAAAGTTTTCATTCGGTGCTGTATCATTCGCGTCTGAACTTTCGTTCAGCCGTGCCCGTCTTTCATCAATTACAATTGGAATTTTAGAACAGAAAATTTCAAAAATTCGTTAAAATTAATTTAGAGAGATTTTCACAACTGCACTTTGTAAGACACACAAAATTACTTAACAAAATTTGAAAAATCAGAAGCATGAAAACAAAAAATTACGAAATTCCAGAATAAAGAAAGTAGAATTTTTCCCTTGCAATACATGTTCCTAATTTTTCAAGTATGTTTAACATTTAATTTTTGTCTTAACTCAGACGGGATAATGTCACTAATGTTGAGTCAAAGAAATATTTGAAATTTCTCTTAATTCTATGCCTCGGCTTCAGCGAAACCTTAAACGTGCCTCGATCACCTGAAAAGGGGAAGCGGGGAGTTTGTGTCACCTTCAGTGGAAGCTGAAGCTGTGTCGTTTCCAGTTTAGGCTCTAAATTTGTTCTATGGACTTTCAGCTTCAGTTTCAGTGCCGATAATTGTACCCTCATTTCACGTTTAGTTTGAATTCTTAATTATTATCAGTCTCAACCTACATATTTAGCCGTCTAAATTTGTTTAGTTTCAGTTCAAACTAGATCTTTAGTTTCAATTTCAGTCACTAGTTTAAAAAAGATAATATGAATGGCAACACTTAATGGCAACCACAAATTCCAGCTTTTGCAAAATTTATACTCCTGCAAAAAATTAGTTCAAGTCCAATTTTAAGAGTGGAACCGGCCGGTTCCAAATTCTACCGGTTCCGGTTCCGGTTCCGGTTCCGGTTCCGGTTCTAAAATTCCTTCCGGTTCGGTTCCGGTTCCGGTTCCGGTTCCAACCGGTTCTAGTGGAACCGGTCCCAACTCTACTCACACCAACTGCATAACTAGAACTCAGTGTACTGACGCGACGTCGGACGGTGATAATCTGGCTGTAGCTGTAGCAATCCCACGTGTAATTACAGTCTATCACGCCTATGTTTCGAGTCAAAACTGTTATTACATCAGGGTGCCGATGTTATCAAAATTTGATGAGCTCAACCCGGGTTGAACTCATTTTTGGGTTCAACCCTGAAATTTTGGGGTTTGCTAAACCCTAGTGTACAACCCACTGTTATTAAAAATTTGGGGATTGGCTTCTCTTAACCAGCGTTAGATCTGTCTGACTCGACGCAGATTTCTAACTCAACCCTGTTGTTTCAACCCGGGTCTATCCAATCCCGTTTTGATAACATCGGGTTCAACGATTTCAACCCATCTCAATCCGGATTGAGGTGTCAACCCTGGTTGAAATGGTTCATAACATCGACTCTAGGTTGGGCATATGCAAACTCGTCGATATGGATTTTATGCTGTTGTTTTGGTGGAATGTAGAGATAGAAGCGGGTCACCGCGTCAGACGCTCTGGCCCGGCCTGCATCCGGTATTTTTGCTTGTGGAAATTTTGTGTCGTTAAAGCATTGTTTTTATCAATTTTAAGATACAAAATCTTAAATTTTACCAAATGTTACCATCTACAGTTACAGTTACAACTTTAATAATCACTCAAGAATTAGCATTTAAAATAAATACCTTATTGATTTTTCTGAAGTGATTGTAGCAGTAGCTGTCGTCATAACGTTTGTCCTGTCAAATTTTGACCTGTTTAAGCTATTATTGCCAGATTCTTAAGCATAAAATGAAAGTCAAAACGTGGGTCTGAGCCCAGACATTCCTTATTTTCAAACTTCAAGTTTACTGAGCTTCACCGTAGCTTGCTTTTCAGGCAATTTTTACTGCTGCACCCGTTCATGGCTGAAAAGATGTGAGACAGTGTAGATTTCAAGTCCGGATGAGTGGAAAATCTAAGCTAAACTTATAGTTATTAGAGTCGGCTTCGTTTTGATTTTTCAGTTTTTTTTGCAATTGTGATGACATGCTATCTTTCTTTGGGTTTTATTTGTTCTATTGTCTCAGTCTTAGTCATAAATAATAACAATTTTAACAGAACTTCTGCTGAACCAAATATAATATTTTCCTTCAGTAATAAACGGAGCTTTAGCACTTATTTAAAGTGCAAATAAGGAACAGATGATATGTGAAATTGAAATAGCTTGCTCAAAAATTTAGTATCTACATTCCACCTTAAATCGAGTTGGAAATTGTCCCAGTCTTGATTTTTCTCATTTATATGGAAACACACTTGCTACTTTTCTTTGCAGATATTTTTAATTAAAAAATTAGCCAACTTAAAAGTTGATAAACTCAAAATAAAGCCATTGCATCCAAGAAATACTTTTTTAAATTTTTTCAAACCGAAAACCGAAATTTGAAAAATCCGGGTCACCGGGTGAGAGGCCCACCGGGCCACCGAGACAGGAGTAGTGACTTGGTTTCATCCCTGGTGGAATGTTATCAATCTGTGTGCCTAAAAAGGATGTAAAAGCCGTTGCCTCATGCACATGTTGTCACCCATTCATACTAGTAGTGTTGTGCGCCGGCCTTGTCCAGACCTGATGGCCGATGACCAGCCGGCCCAGGTCCACGGTGAACCGGCCGGTCGGCTGGCCGGTGGCTGTCGACCGAGAACAGGAAGGACGGCATGGCGGTGTAGATGGAAGGTCGGCTGGTCAACCGGTGACAGTTTTTGCGATCTATCACTTTAAACCAGCTGCCATCTGCCTTAGAAACTATCAAATACCATATATCCTTGCTTGTATTTTGGATAGCCGACGAAAGCTGGGCCGGCAGTTCCTGAGCCGGCAGCCGCCGGTAGGCGGCCAGTACAGACCGAATGTAAAGAAGCAGCTACCTTAACGACAAGTGTTATGACCTGTTGTACGTAAAGCTCATGCGCCTCATGCTGCGCAAAAGGATTGTCATGATTTTGAAATTAACCATATTTCAATGTAGAACAACATTACTTCTTAACATTATGCTTTAAGCAGCTGTTACAGTTCATTTCATAATTGTTGGAATTCGCAGTACACTTTTGTATCAAAATTCTTAATCCAAGAATAGAAGGCACTTGTCACTTAGGGATTCGGAAGGAGAAGAAATTTTGTTAACCTGAGATTGCTCAGGTTATTCCTAAATCCACAGTCTCTACTTAATGAGAGACTGAAAAGAAAATTTCTGTTAAAAGAGGCTTTTACCTTTATCCTACGCATGCCTATTAGCATCGTCTTGGCGTGTTATTTACTTTCCTTCTATGGCAAAGGAAGCAACTGTATACCCCATACCAGTAGGGTAATAGTGGTTTTCATCTCCTTTCTTGGATTGATACACACCCAGTTAATTTTACAATCATTCTTTAGTGCATTTATGAGAATAGGAAGTTAAGTATTTGACAAATATTCAGACCAGACGTAAACTGGTTGATAGCACTGGTTGATAGCAAGTGGAAGAGCAACCAGAGTTAGGCCAAATTTTCGCTCTTGGTCCGGACCCGGACCAATTACTTAGATTATTATTATTATTATTCAGACCTTCGGGTACCCGGATCTAAAAACGGATCCGTTTACATATCAAAGCTTCAGTGCATTCTTGAATTTTACTACTTTTACTACATATACAAGCCCGCCTGTGGTCTTATTTTAGATAAATTTAATTTATACACTTTACGAAAATTATAAATGATTTGAGTCCTAGGACTACGGAACTTGGGATCTCGTTTAGGTACTGGTTGAAGTTTTTGTTTCGAGTAATACCAGCCAGCCCCTCACGTTAGATTAAGGTTTAATCAGATTTGAGAATGAAACCGTCAAACGTGCTATTAATGGGATTTCAGATTTTCGATAGTTGTGCATATATTATTATTATTATTATTATTATTATTATTATTATTATTATTATTATTATTATTATTATTATTATTATTACTGTTATTATTGTTATCTACACAATAAGACAAAAGAACCTGTGCTCATTATTTAGGCAACTTTCAGGCGATGATGAAGACACCTGGTTGGTTATCCTCGGCAACAGTTGTCATTCTAGTTTACATCATTTACGGTACTACAATAGCTCCAACTGAAAGTGCAATTGCAATTGTTGCTCGAGATGCAGGAGATTTTGAGGACTATCCAGATTTCCTAATCAGTTATCTTAGCACTACTAGAAACAAGAAAATGAATCTCAACGCATTTCCTTCGTCGTATTTTCGAGCTTATGGAAGAGTTCCTGCTGCTGACGCTTCGGCATGGGTTATGGGTTTGGGAAAAAGACGTGTGGATCCTTCTGCTATGCTTGTAGGATTTGGCAGAAAATAAAGTCTAGCTAACTAGTTTTTGCTATTTGCTTCTATCGTTGTATACTGTAACATAAGAATACCATGTGTGTTAAGGCTAAGAACATAATGCATCATGTCAAAATTAGCTTCAAAACTATTCATCTATATCAATATTATATCAATCAACGGAGGATCGAAGAAGATGTAGAAATTTTTAAGTCAGAGAGGAAAATCTATGCTGCAACCTATCTGTAGCTTTATTTCCACTGAACTGAAACTTATCTGCATTCCAAAAAGAGATACTATTAACGCTGTGTCTAGGCCCCTGTTCAATTAAATGCCTGAGTAAAATTGCATCTCAAAGCAGCCGCTACATAAAAGGGTAACATACAGTACCACTCGGAATAAGCGTTTATTTAAACATGTCTACTGAATCAAAGAATCAATGACCGGACCGAAGTCCTTGCTCACGCGCAGAATCATCGACTTTGCACTAGGGATGTGCCGTTAAGAAATTTCTCGGAGCGGGCTCGGGCCGGGACAGCCGATTCACGGCCCCAGCAGCCCGAGGAGCCCGAGCAACCCGAAGAACCCGAACGGTTCCAGTGCAGCCCGACCGGCCCGAGTACAGCCCGACAGCTGCGGAGAAGCCCGCCAAAAGTCGCACAAATCGCATCCGGGTTATTTGAGAAATCGAGAATGTATCGGTAGACCCAGAGATAAACCTTCATGGCTCAAAATTAGCTGTATTTCAAGTGTATCAAAATTTCAAGTGCAGCATCAGCTATTGTTACAAACTTTTCATTTTATAATTTTGAGATAATGTTTCGTCGAGCACTAATTTGTAACCACAGACAGGAACTATAAAATATAAACCTTAGCTTAGCGGTTGCAGGACTTTTGGAAAAGCAATGGAATTGTTCAAAAAAGGAATGAAAGATTAATCGTTGGGAAAACACTCATACAAATACAGCTTATATTTAGCAGCTTTACCCACAATTGACCACTAATCAAAAAGTGGGGACCTTGGAAAACTTTAATTGTTAGCTTCTTTGCACCAAACAAGTTTTTGCCTATCGCAGCAGGCAGCGTAAACTCAAAATTAGCTGTAATTTCAGGTGCAGCATCAGCTATTGTTATAAGTTTTTCATTTCATAATTTTCAGATGATGCTCTGAGCATTTGTAGTTTGCAACGACACACAGGAGCTGTAAAGCTTATCTTGTAGATTGTACGATTTTTGGTTAAGTAAAAGTATTGAATCCTCAAAAAGGAATGAAAATTTAGTCGTTGGAAAACACTCATGCAGTTTATATTTATTAGCTTTACACACGAAATTGACCGACCACTGGCTAAAAAGTGTGGTGTTGGCAAAACTTTACTTGTTAGCTTCCTTTATCGAACCAGGGCTTGTCTACCACAGCAGGCAGAGTAACTAACTAGTCCTTTTGAATTTTACAAATGTTTTTTGAGAAGGGCCTAGCTACATCGGCACACAATGTGACCATTAGGTATGTTGCTTCTCTCCGCAGACCGTTTACAAATATACGGACAAGAGGCGGAAAAGCGAAGGTCAAGGACAGAAACGTGAGTGACCCCCAAGCCAGTCAGACGTACCGTTATTTCAGTTGCACCCAGGTCAGCAATGGTTGTCCGACCAACCAAACAACCCTACTCTGCACGCGCACGAACAGGTAATGATTCTGTGCGGTACTGTAGCTTTTATAAATCTATATTCGCGGTGTATTTTCCAGATGGTTAGAAGTCAAACACATTCCTGCGGACTGCTTAATTCAAGTATTATATATTGTAGGTATAGTTTGCAACCAAAACTTGGTTCATGGGTAAATTGGGCAACTGAATACTAGAACTGTGACATTGAATAACATAGATCTGTCTTCAAAAGCTTAGTTTAGTAGCTATTCCTGTTTAAATTTTGTTAAGAGAACCCCTACAGTGCTCCATTCTGAACCATATGGTAGCAAGACTGAACCATAACGTATTTTAGTACAATAAAGATCTGCATATATCCATTAAGTCTCTTGTCCCTTATTCAGGAATGCACATTTAACCCATCCTTAGGTGTGAGAATTGCTTTCAATTGGTCAGTTAAAGACAAACGATCAAATTTTATGAGGTATTGTGATTCTTAGTCGGAACCTTTGGTCATGCCTGTCTACCTGAGAAGCTTTCGTATGAATATACTCACTATGTACATCAGGTAAATTGTTAGTTACGGTCGGGAACGAAAATTTAAATCATTAGCTCTCATTGGAAAATATATAACAGTGAGCAAACCAATAGTTTGTAGAACAGAAAATTGTTAGATCCTTGGTAGGTTGAGCAAGAGTTCCGATTAGTCTCAGATAGACAATGCATGCAGCTGTAGCCCGTAGGTACATGAGTAAAGCTTTAGCTCCGCCGGGAATCGAACCACAGACTTCCAGGACTGCAATCAGGCGTGCTACCGCTACTCCACGGAGCCCGGAGCGTAGAGCACATAAATCATTTAACATTGGTGGTGTGTGCACATAAGTAATACCAAGAGTTTATAATAGGAAGAGTGGGACACTCAGCCCTTCCTAATGTTTTAAGCTTGCAATATGCTCGAAACATTTAGGCCAAAATCTCGGGGGTGCTTCTTAGCGTGTAAACATAGCACGCTGACATTTTTCAAAAACGGGCGTTTTTGGTAAATTAAATACTATAACTTGAGCTAGGAAAGTCGTACAGCGATAATTTTTATATCATTATGTTGCGTAGAATGTGATCGTTTTAATGATATAAAAATTATGTAGTTCGATTCTGGCTATCTCTTACAAATCTGGCAACAACGTAACACATTTTGAAGAAATGATGAAATTCCTAAAATTTCCGTGGAAAGGATGTTTTATTGCCGGATTTGTAAGAGATAGCCAGAACCGAACTACATAATTTTTATATCGTTAAAAAGATCACATTCTGCGCAACATAATGATATAAAAATTATCACTGTACGACCTTCCTAGCCCAAGTTATAGTATTTTATTTACCGAAAACGCCCGTTTTTGAAAAATGTCAGCGTGCTATGTTTACACGCTAAGAAGCCCCCCCGAGATTTTGGCCTTAATGTTTCGAGCATATTGCAAGCTTAAAACATTAGGAAGGGCTGAGTGTCCTACTCTTCCTATTATAAACTCTTGGTAATACCAAGAGTTTATAATACCAAGAGTAAGACACTCAGCTCTTCCCAATAGAATAAGCTTGCGAGATGCTCGACACATTAAGGCCAAAATCTCGGGGGGGCTTCTCAGCGTGTAAACATAGCACGCTGACATTTTTCAAAAATGGGCGTTTTCGACAAATTAAATACTATAACTTGAGCTAGAAAAGACGTATCGCAATAATTTTTATATCATTATGTTGCGTAGAACAAGATCTTTCTAACTATATAAAAATTATGTAGTTCGGGTCAGACAATCTAGTACAAATACAGCAACAACGTAAGGTATTTTGAAGAAAAGATGAAATTCCTGGAAATTTCGTGGAAAGGGTGTTTTATTGCCAGTTTTGCAAGAGATTGCCTGAACCGAACCACATAATTTTTATATTGTTAAAAAGATCTCGTTCTACGCAACATAATGATATGAAAATTATTGTTGTACGATTTTCCTAGCGAAAGTTATAGTATTTAATTTGTCGAAAACGCCCATTTTTGAAAAATGTCAGCGTGCTATGTTTACACGCTGAGAAGCCCCCCCGAGATTTTGGCCTTAATGTGTCGAGCATCTTGCAAGCTTATTCTATTAGGAAGACCTGAGTGTCTCACTCTTGCTATTATAAACTCTTGGTAATACCAGCTAGGCAGCACTGCAGGTTTGATTGCAGCTAAAACGTAGGTATATAATCCCTTCCTTTTATCTTAAATCAAGTAGTGCATATTTTGTGGCAACATGTTCAATGTGACAACCTGCTTGTTAGTGTTAACATCTTAGCTATTGTTTTCAGTTCCTGAAAAATGGAAGTGTTTGCACAACCACTCAACAATTACACACTACTCTGTAGTCACACCCAGTAAATAGTGATCCTAAGAAGGGGGGCCATTCCAAATCATTCAGCTGTGCTGTGGATAATCCGATTAAAAGCAAATCGGAAGAACCGGTATTTCGTGTAAGAAACGATCCTTACAAAAGGAACAGCTTGATGCTAAACTAAAGTTATAAACTTCAGCGCATTTCTCGGCATTACGCTTATATATTTTATAAAGTTTAATGATGTGTGCAAACAAACTTAACCCCAGAATTTCTAGCCACAAATCTTCACACCAAAATTTATTGTTATTTCAAAAAGCCAAGAGTGTCTTTGGTAAACAGTTCCAGTATAGTACACTTTCAGCTCTTCACGTATTTTGAAGTGGTCCATTAATGTGCACGTGTTGCTAGACAGAAAGGCGTCAGCCAATGTAACAGGGTCAGGTTTTCCTCAAGACATGACAATGCATGAGGTCAAGCGTTACACAAAGAATTTAGTGGTCTAAAAATAGTCAAGACAACCTACTGATGTGTGTGCAATAAATGAAGGCATCTTGGAAATACCAGTGTAAAATATCTCCACAGAAATTTAATTGAATAATTTTCAACAACAATGAAGGATAACTACTTTTACTGTCACTGCCACCAAACAACGTATCAGATCTCCAATCTTGCTTTGGAATAATTCCATCCAACTGAATAGATTCTCATGCAACTGCTATTCATATTCTATAGACTAATAAAAACTTGGCAAACTGCAACTTCACTAATCTTTTAAACTTTAACCAACTGAGATACATTCGGTAGATACACCAGGTACCTGCTTTCGATAACGTTGAATTAAAACAATGCACCGCAACCACTGGAAATTTTTCTGAGGTAGCTGAAATGTTTTGAAGAGGTGTTTGGAGTCGTAGACTAAATCTTTACTATTCGTTTAGTATAGAATAAGTTTTATCGTACCCCCCCCCCTAAGCAAAATTGGTCAATTTCAATAGCAAGCTGCTGGCGACTGACACAACCTTAGAGCTTAAGTCGCACATCGTTGGAAAGCTGACGACGTGCTCTTTCCAGTGGTATAATACGTTTTGGTGTAGATTGTCTCTATAAAATGTTACTTTGAAAACTGCTGTTTTGGTCGATTTTAGCTGAACTTTGACAAGTAAAACTTCGTAGGTGTAAGCTGCAGCAAAATGGCTTAGAGCATTAAAGAGAGCCCATCCTCAGCTTTCCAAAGATGTCCGGCTGAAGCTCTAAGCTTAGTTCTGTTCTGTTCTTAGTCAGCAGTATGCTTTTTGCTTAGGGGGGTCTTCCTATCTCAATTTTCGATTTGCCTTGAAAGTTGAATTGCACAAGGACGAATTCTAAGAAAACGAGAAGTTTTGTTATATAACTCAGTTTTGGAAAACATCCCTATTCCACATGTCAGTGTTTCATGTTTTCTGGTGTCCTTCAGCTGGTTTTGTAAAATCTGTTTAAACTGACTCAGCTAGCTGCTGTAATCTAACCTAACTACTCTTGTAATCTAACCTAGCTAATCTTCTGAAACGCTTTGTTTTACTGCTGAGACCAATGGCTAAATGTCACAGTACAAGTACAACTCTACTACAAATAATGGACACAACAAAATCAAACTGTGCAACAATAAAAATCTTAGAGTTCCAAATAACTGTATACTTAAGAAAAACTTAAACAAAGCACAAATTAGCCACGCCAAATCTGCACATTATGTACCATTTATATTAAAATCTGAAATGCAATGACAATTATACAATACAATATACATGATAGATTAGGAATTATGAAGTTGCATGAAATTATCATAAAAAAACGCTGAAACTCAGGAAAGGGCAAGAAAAGCCGAATGAAAAAATTAAGAACTCTGCGTTAATTTAAAGTTTCATAAATTTATTAGCTATATCTTTGAACATAGTATCGGCTCCGACTTCAAGTTTTAGCAACTCAAGAGTGGATAATGCCACAGGAGTCAAAAATAAACAAATAACTACGAATCAACTACTAAAATAAAACAAAACAAAACAACAACAACAAAATAACAATATATAGTGATTGTACACAAGAATATGCGCAGTATTATATAATTAACGAAAGGTAATCACAGCCAAAATCAAACTCATCACAATTACGTACATACAACAAAACATACATTCAAGATTACGTTCAAGTTCAGATTTCAAACGGCCGGGAAACAGTAAGGCGAAACGTCGATTTGGCACTAATTTACAAGTTCTTAGCAAATACACGAAAACAAAAATATTTAAATTTAACCTATAAGAAATCTAGAGAAAAAGACATTGCACGCTCACGGCACACAATATGTTTTTGGATTGTGTATTATGACAAATAAAAACAGCCAAATCTTAAAATAACAGACGTATTAATCATCCTTAAAATAATATTTTGAAACCAGGAAGCTTGACAACGGTACAATTTATTTAAAGGTAGACGTCATTTAAGGGTCTTAGCCCTTTTTACTAATGGTTGTGTGTAACATCACTTCGCCCAATGTTGCAACGGAACTTGCTGCAGCTGGTGCAACATTTGACTAAAAAACTCTGAAACTGAAAATTAGAAGTGTAAATATTATAGGTACAACTGTAAACAATATGTATGCGTAACTAACACAGACAAATTAGGTAGACACCGCAACTCGCACGTGTAGCGTCATTTAATCATTAATAACAAGCTGTTAAAAACCACGTCTTAAAGGAGTGGTTACTTGTACTTTTCATTTTTTTCGAAAGTTACTTTTACTATCATTATTTTTCTCCAACGTCACTTAAATATATACTCAGTGTCCTGCGGCCATAGCCACACGATGTAAATTCTTGTTATATATTTATTCTCCACAAAGTAAATTATATATACGAGTTGTTAACCCGACATTCATGAAAATTGTAGCACCCGAAACAAGGGGAGAACACCCTTTCCGGAGGAAAGAAATAAGAAAGCAACCCTGGAGATGGATGGAAGAAAGAAGATGGAGATTGCACTGAAACGAAACACTTCGTAACATGATGGAGTTGGAGTATGCCTCTTCCTCTATCCTTCTTATGCAAGGGCTCCGCCCTCCAAACCCCTCCTTCCGTTTGACTTTGGACCATCCACCGTATTCAAAATCATGTTCTTATGAAATGACTTGTAGTTTGTACTGTCACAACCACCATAATTCGAACAACAAATATTATATATAAACGTAATCTACGTATGGATTGAATATATACTTGTAATATTAATAATACTGATTAGGCAGGAAAACTGCTCATCTACAATAATACCATTAAGCCATGGCTTGTTCAAAATCACAACTATATACTGATTTGTACCTGCAGAAAATACCTAGGTATACAACATGTAGCAGAATGAAATAACAAAGGAAGATGTAGGTTGTAATTACATACGAGATTTAAATAATTTTACAAAACAAGCCACATTTTAAAGTAAGTAACAACAAAGATGCATAAAACGATGGTATCTATCTACGTACTATATATAAATTTATCAACAAAATACAAAGTGGCACATTTTAAGAAACATCAAAGTACAGCAAGTCACAACAATTTATGATAAACGTTTATACCAACTGGGCACCGATTTAAGGACAGAAACATGGAGAATAACGTTCAGGCGCTAAGAGGCCGCAGCAGTATGCTGTACATTAATTAGCATAAGCATAAGCAATCACTTCAATCGTTGACCGGAAAAATGAGTTCGCTGCCAGTGTAAATTTGGCTCGATCCAACAAAATGCCACAAAAAGTAGGAACAACATCGAAGCACTACCATCAACGTCCTGGTTAATGCCAGACAAAAGCAAGAGATTCATCATTCATCCTCCAACTTCCCAATGTAACAAATACGGGAAAAATGCACGTAAAGAAAACAGTAAAGACGAGCAGCTGCGATGTTAGACTGGTTGAACTGACCAAACGATGCTGAATTGGACATCGTAAAACATATATATACGTAAGGATTTAATGGAAAAGGGAGAAGACTCGAACAGCGGAAGCGGATGATCCCAGAAAGATTAAAAGAAGAAGGAAAAACATGAAACTTCTTCTAAACACATCCACAAGACTCCACCACCATATCATCGTAGGTTTTAAGGACAACCTTTCCAAACTCATCATAGTAAAGCAGGCTGAGAGGAGAGAGTTTGGTGGGAACACAGCAGGGACTAGGAACTTCCTGGGGATAGACGGAATGCAACAGTGACTGGAGAATCCCATGATTGCTGACGTTCATTGCCGTTGTCTGAGGCCACAGACAGGTTCCCAGGCAATAGTTGGCATGATACCCATCCGGAGCAATGATCCAGTCAGTCCAGCCGACCTGGGAAAAGTCAACGTAGACATTGAGGCGCCGACAGGCCGCATTGCCTGCCCCTCGATGCTTCTTCTGAAGTCTTTGGTACTGTCTGAAGACCCGTCGACGTCTGCTGGTAGAATGCTTCTGTCTATGGCTCTGAGGTGAGCCAGCGTTGGAGGTGGAGGGAGATCGCTCAGTCCGTTTAGTGGCGGCTGGCTGCGGGTGAGACTTCCCGGCGCCTCTTCGCTTTCGAGAGGCGGCGGAGGTGCCAGTCTGAGACTGGGCGGAGGCGACTCTGCGAGCGGCCTGTTGTCTAACGTCCAGAGCATAGACTAGCAGGGCAGGGCTAAAACTGTGACCGGCTGATGAGGAGGAAGAGGGACCAGGAGTTGAGACTTCTCCCTTGTCAAGACTGAACAGTAATTCTGGCGCCAGGGAGCGCCGGGTCACGGCTTCCTGATCTCGAGCCGACAGATGCAGTTCATTCAGCAGAGATGAGGGCGACAGCTCCTCAGTCAGATCGACGCCCTCTGTGAACACTTCCACCTCTATGGCTCCAGTTCGACTGGGACTGGAGAGCCAGCGTCGAACAACAGACAGATCCACATCAAAGACCACCCAGGCAGAGGAGGAGGAACTATCCTCTGGGTCGCTCTGATCAGAGTTCGAGCTGCGGGAATGATAGTCTGTAGTGGGGGCCGGCGGCCAGACAATGTCTAAAGGCTGAGTATCAATCAGTACACGATGAGTGGCAAACAGCTGATACAGATTCACCCGAAAACTGGACGACCGCAAGCGTCCACCAGGGGAGCCGGTATCACTGCCCGGTTCAGGCACCAGGTTGCCTCGATAGTCCCCCACCAGGTTATCAGTGTCACTGACCAGGGCACTGAGACGAGATCGGTTGATGTGGAGTCGGAGCTCTGCCAGAATCAACTTCTCACGCTGTTCATCACGAAGACTGCGAAGATCGAACAGCAGCTGGGATGGACTGCTTAGCTTCTCTGAAACAAAAGAAATGATGAGACTCCATAGGTGGCAATACTAATTGGTTATAATATATGCATTGATATATACGTAGCTAAAGCTACATACATACATACGTATATACATGAAAGTAAAAATTCGACACCTCCCACGAAATATACCAGTCTAAACTCAAAATTAAGTTAACGAAAAACTGAATCCAAATCAGATTTCTGATTCATGTTTTGCGACCACAAAACCTTGCAACGTGTCAAGTATATAGCAAAATTTCAAATCGATAAACCTAAAATGCAGAATTACAAAATTAAATTCCAATCCCAGCCTAGTTACCAACTTCATTCCTCTTCAAAGGTTTCCAGCTCCAGCTTAAACGTTAGTGGTCAGGGTTTCAGAGTTTACTCTCCTCACAGTAATGTTTTTGTCTCAATCTAGTCCCCTAGCTAAAAATTTAAATGAGGTTAAAGTAGCTGTTAGCTACACAAATGCGGCGCTTTAGACGTGATTAATTTGAATGTTGGGCTCTGGGTCAAAGTATGTAACAAGAATGCTAATGAAGAATTATCGTTAATAAAGGCAGATAGTTTTTGTGCTCCACAAATGCAGGAGGTCGGACAGACTCCATAATGACGGCAGGGTAAGATTAGGCAGCTGACATGGCATATCACCAATAGCAAAACTTACGAAATGGTAGCGTATAAAAACAGAATTTATCTGTTGCATCTAAATAATTAAACGTCTAAATTTATGTAGATCGCTGAAAGGCGGTGGTTCCTTTTTGGCACTTATATATTGTAATGCTTGACGGCATAAATCAAGATGAAATTTTCCAAAATAAGTTTAGCGTTTTAACACCCTTCGCTCAATCTTGCTTCAAAAACTGGACATTTCCGTTAAGGACAGTTTTTTCCGATTTCTCACAGTTGGGTAGTAGCTCCGTAGTTCCGTACCGTAAATCCCGTACCCTTTCTAATTGCCCCGATTGTTGCTTTATAGCTATATAAAGTGGTCGCATGCGAAATTTGGGAGAAATAGCCAAAATCCAGCCTGCGCTGCATATATACATTTTTGCTAATTTCGCCATAACAAAAACCGATTTGATGACAACTAATGAAGACCAACTATTTGATACGGGATCAACGCTAAACTCAAACTACGTAATGAATGAGTAATAATGTTGCAGATTTGATATATCCAAAAGGAATCGCCACCTTAAGACATTTGCAAAACCCAGAAATTTAGAGAAACAGAAAACGATAACATATATATAAACTAATAAAACCTACTTTCAGGATAAAAGGTTCGAACGGTATCAAAGTAGGGATCAGACGTCAAGGCGCCCTGAGGGGACATTCGACGATAGAGTTCTCTCAGATAGATGGGAATGGAGGAGGAATCGCCATCAGCGTGGGCTGAAGCAGATCGCTTCTGGCGAGGGGACGCTGCGGCTGCTTGCTGAGGAAAGCCCAGCATATCCGCCAGTTTACGTCGAAGTTCCGGAGTAAGCGGCGCTTTGCGGGAAGATGACTCTGTGCCCATTGCAGCAGGGAAACCGGAGGCAGGCAGATGAATGGGAATGGAAGAGCTGGGTTCCAAGAAGGAACCGGCCAACCCGTTGACCAGGATAATGGAAGGGAAGGGCGATAAGGATGGTAGTAGAAGCAAGAGGAATAGAGACACTGTCAGCAGGTAAGAACAGCAACAACAACAATGCAGAAATGAAATAGCCAATGAACTGTGACTGTTGAGACTAGAAGGCGTTCGCATTTTGCCAAGGTCATGGTACTCTGAAACAGTCAAAACAAGAAACAGTTAATATATAATTGTGCTTTAAGAAATAAATTAATCTACACTAGTGGGAGGGAAAATCAAAACTGGGCGCAAAAAAAACGCAAAAAATCGCTGCTTTTAAGCTTAAAATGAGCTTATAACTCTATAAATTAGCAAAAACGGAGAAAAAAATTTTCGAAAATTTGACCTCAAAAACTCAATTTTTCGACACTTTTGGACAACCCCCAAAAAAAGTTGGCGGGGGCTTGCTGAAAAGTGGAGGGGGAACCGAAAAGTGAGGGGGGCACTAAACAAAATGCCAGTATACATATGTATACATGTTTAAATCAGTTTCCTTTGAAAAAGTGGCTAGACATTGTTTATTTGATTCACTATTCCAAGTTCCATCAAGCCTCTTGAAAGCAGACGAAAACAATCCAATATATATTGTAGACAAATCAGGGGCATTTAGTAGACAACCATGGAATGACCTTATGTTAAAAATGAAATTTGGTAAGATAATGTTCCAATGGGATCTTCGCGCCATGGATGTTCATTTAAATGAACAATAAAGTCAATACTAGCACAAAAATATTATTACATTCACTCTCCCTGCATATAACATGTGCATACGAAACTAACATATAAATATATATATATATATATATATATATATATATATATATATATATATATATATATATATATATATATATATATATATATATACGCTTGCTTGCTTTCAACTGGACCCTGTTTCGCCAGAGACAAACAAAGTTTGATTTTATAAATCAAAAGTTTGGGCGGCAATATCTATCTCTCAAGTGAGTAGTTAAGAAAGTGAATCCTTTTCCTCAAAGTTGGCCCAGCCCAATACATATTTGATCCTCAAAGACAAATGATCTGGCGACTGAACTCCCTCTCCTACCCAGTCTAAGCTAACTAAGCAAAAGAGGCCGCAAAAACATTAGCATCGAATTGATCAAATTAATGAGTGTAGCGTTTAATTTATGCGTAGGCGGTCGGGCACTGGGCAGAAAGAAACCAAAATTCAAAGTTTGTCTACATAAAAAGCATAGACGAATAGTGTCCGTTCATTTCGTAAACCTATATATACGGACATTCCGTATATATACTTACATTTCGTACACAAGAAATTTGGTATACTGACATTTGGTACTTTTATATATGTACTACTTTTTATATACACTTGCCACTAGCTTTAAGACAAAAAGGTAGCTTAAGCTTAAAAGATTTTTCAATTCTTATTGTATGTATATATACTAAATGTAAGTACACTAAAAATATACGAAAAGTCAGTATGTATATATACTAAGTGTCATTGACCAAATGTACGTAGGGGAACCAAACGAAGACACAAATGAAGGCAAAAGTTGCTCTCCTTTGCAGGGGCCTCCTCCCTCCCTCAAGTCGTTTATATATGTACTTCCTCTGTCTACTTTCCTAGTATCAACTTTTAAACATAAAAAAGTAATTCTGGAGCCAGCAACCGACTGTTTCCGAAAGCAGAGAACTGTTTCTAAGACCATTACCTACGTACGTTATAAAAATATAAATGAAATAAATATGCATACAATATGCATATTAATATACATGTATATATATATTATATTAAAAAACAAAACAGCAGAAAAACATCAAATCTAAAGATGAAAATCCGAAACCGGCACAGACTGGTAAAATATTTTCACAGGAAACTGTAAACCAGAAGTTCCCAAACGCATAAATTACTGTAAAAGTATGCGTAACACGTGCATGTTTATACAAAAATCAAAATGGTAAGCTTCAATCTCACAACAAAAAATTATCAAATCATAAATAAAGCCGAATTTCACTTCCGACCAGACTAAACAAAAAGAAATTATATATATATATACATAATATATATACTTAAGAAAAACTAAGTATATAAACGTTGTATAGTACGTAAGTAATAAGTATACGTATATAGATATTAACGTGGAAGTGCTGAAAAACTTATTATTTAATTTGTATATTATAAAGCAAGACATGCAAGCAAGTCTATATATAGTTGTGGAGGCCGCACCCATGGGGGGAAAGGGTTCGACGAGGGGTCTATCTAGACCCCCATTTTGGGTAGACAAAAGAAAAAAGTTTAGCTAAGTCCATCAATTTTCTAAAAATTTTCTCGCCTTCGACGCGATAATCTGCTTTTTGCAAGAATTAAACATCCAATGTAAGATTTCAGGGTGAAAGGGCAAAAATTCATCTACTTTTGGGGGACTCCGCCCCAGACCCCCCCGACTTAGATTTTGGATCCCCCTATTCAAAAGTCTGGCTGCGGGCCTGAGTTGTACACCGAACTGCAATTAACGAATAATCTGAAAGCAAAACAACTGCAATACCTAGTCGTACCATTATTAGCATAAAATTATATGCATGAAGATGAAAGGAGGGTATAGATAAGCAGAAGTGATCAAATATATAAAGAACTCAACAGCTTCAAACATAATGAGCATTAGCTTTAACCTTAATTCAAGGTCAAACTCAAAATGCTTTAATTGCAAACGGTAATGGAGTCTTCGTTGTTCTGTTATCTACTATTTGTTTACTAACACTTTACTAAATTACTGTCACTTCACTTTATCGCAGTCCAGGTCCTACAAATATATGCCTGAAGGATCAGCTAGAAAGTTTAACGATAACAAAAACCAAACTCTGTAAGTCTGACTGTAAGTCTCAGGATTCACAGAAATGGAAAACAACCCCATATACGAAAACATTCAAACTGCTGTGCAAAGAAGAGGTCAAGTTTCCTTCCAACGTGTGGTGTTGTACACACTGACTATGCAAAAGGCAAAATTTTAATGACGTACGTAAATCATTTACGCAGCTTTTGGGTTCAAGTTGACGCAATCCGACAATTCCAAATTTGACATCAGTGTAACCCCGCCCACCACCGCCAAAACATCACATCCATCTCGTCTCAATCAAAAGCAACTATGACGCTCGGTATGGACCCGATGTCCAAAACGGAAATAGAAACTGTCAACTAATTATATATATATATATATAACGTATATTATATATATATACCTACGGGACTTTAAGATGAAACCACAACTAGATATATATATATATATATATAAATCTGACGTTTCCTGCCACTTTTCGTGCTAAAACAACCAAGAAACTGACAAAGAAGCTTTTATGAATGAGCCCAGTCACTTTGCAATAAACATTTTGAACTTTTGAAGGAATTTAAAGCAGCACAAAATGACAAGAACGTACTCTTTACTCAGCCCAGACATTTCGGCATCTACCAACTTCAAGAGACGATTTCCCGCCTCCAGAGTTGCTGTCAAAAATTTTGCTTTAACATTGACCCCTGAAAGCCGACAAATGCTAAATATTTGTCGGATTGTCAAACGTTAATAAAGCTTGTCAACAGCCTGAATGACAGACAACCAGCTGCCACTGGCATAAACATTCCTTCTTTAACTTTTTACTTAAAATCTCAAAACTTTGTATCATTTTCCTCCTTGGCAAACAAAAACCTGCTACAGTAAACCGGGATTTCCCAGGCAAATAATGGGATCTCTTTACTGAAACGCCAAGACCCAATTTAGCTGTTGTCCTCCCCGGCTGGGAAACTGTATATATATATATATATATATATATATATATATATATATATATATATATATATATATATATATATATACGCACATACATACACGTATATTGTATATATGCACAACCACAAATCTCGCTTTAAATATAAGTATACACGTATATATAGTAACCGCATGCAGAATAGCAAAAATGAAAGACAGGAGATATTTCTGAGCAATCAGGTAGTGCGTGACCTGGGAATAGGGTTGTATTGTAACCATAAATCAATACAGGGTCCAATTCTGGGAGGGTCTACCCCGACTCTGGCGAGGGGGTCTACCCTTGAAAAATTCCAAAATTTCAAGTCAGGGTATATATATATTTTTTTACCGGGGGGGGGGGCTGACCCCCAAAACTGACATCCCCCCGAAAATGCCGCTTCGCCCCCAAAATAAATATATATAAATAAATAAATAAATAAAATAAATATAACAGCCGTAGGCGTATGCGTAATTACGCACATGTGTAAAAATTTAAGGCGTAGTTTGATCAGTTGAGTATCTGGGTCTTATCTCGATTACCCTCCCCACCACTCAAAATCCTTGCAACTTGACCAAATGAGCTAAAAGCTGGTATGGGTACGTTTTCGATTACGTTGAGTTCAAATATAGCAAAACTTATCGATTTCGCGAAATTCGATTATTCGAAATTCGATTTCTAAGGGACCAAGGGAAACCGAAAAGTGTTTTGTCTTCGATTTTGCTGAAAAGTTGTATTCAGGGGTTTTCGAGGTCTCAGAACATGAAAATCTGAAGTCCGTTTTTCAGTTCAGCTTTTTCGTTAGCTCAGTATAAGCTTACATCTTAAGCTTAAATCTTTAACTTATACTGAGCTAACGAAAAGCTGAATCGAAAAACGGACTTCAGATTCGTGTTCTATGTATATACGATCGAAAACCCCTATATATACATCTTTTCAGCAAAATCGAAGACAAAACATTTTTCTGTTTCCCTTGGTCCATCCTTAGAAATCGAAACAATCTAATTTCGCTAAATCGAAAAATTTTGCTATATTTGAACTCAGCGTAGTCGAAAACATATATACCCATACCAAATTCTAGCTCACTTGGTCAAGTTTTAAGGATTTTGAGTGGTGGGGGGGGTAATCGAGATAAGACCCGAAATTACTACGATATATATATATATATATATATATATATACACTAGCGTAGCCAGAAAAAAATTTCGGAGGGGGGCAGGCCAAGAACGCACGGAAATTTCTTCCACAACTGAACAGTTGGTGGAAAAGTTAAAGTAAAATCTAGTGCATTTTGAGATATTTTCGTTCAAAATTAGCGCTGCAGGCGAAAACTTTTCAAAATATGTATTCACGCTGCTGCTACTAACTAAAATTTTTTTCTTTTGTCTCCGATTTCGGGGGGGCATTCCCCCTCGCCCCCCCCCTGGCGACGCGCCGGTATATATATATATATATATATATATATATATATATATATATATATAGACGTACGTACGTACTAGGGATGCACCGGGGCCAGGCCCCGGCCCCGCCCCCGGTAGTCAGGCCCCGGCCCCGGTACCTACCGGGGCCAAAAATTAGCAAAATTTTGTGAATTTTTGACATTTTTTGACCAAAATTTTGAGTTTTCGAAAGTCAAAAAGTGTTACAAATCGTTTGTTTTCGGGCTGATATGAATGAAAACAACTATAGTAACGTTTGTATGTCACACATTTTTGCAAAATTTAAATTTTCAAGAAAATTTTTGAAAATTTTCGATTTGGACCCCCAATTTCTAGGCCCCGGCCCCGGTAGTGGCGGCCCCGGTGCATCTCTAGTACGTACATAGCCAAATCGCGCTATAAAGTATACTTATTATTGTAGTAGTATTCATAATCTGCGTACGGAACGCGCATAGGTTGTTACGCCTACTGCAGACGCAAACTTCCCGTACGTTCTGTAGTACATAAAATATATAATAGAATATATATATAAGTATACAAACATATATATAAAGCAGGCACTCTACCGCAAACGGAGGTCGTACTCAGCAATATCTAGCTAACTCGTTCTCGTATATATGTTACGATGTATATATATCTGGTACACATAAATCTAGTACCTAGTCATATATATACGTATACGCACACATCCAAAGCATTAACAGAGAAAAGAGAACAAAGCCATCACCAATTAATAATAACCATCAAAGTGTCAAGGAAAACCAAACTCCAACCAGCATTTACATGCACCTAAAGCATTGCAGTTCAAGCTAAAAAGAAACAACTGTTTTACTCCCGCCAAACTCATAAATTCTGCTAACCTACTCTCAACACATCGGTTGGCCCGTCTTGCCTAGGAGGACCCAGACCTCAATATAACAAAATTCAAAACCTTATATATGTATTTGCCTAATTGTACTTAGCTGCAATTCACAAACAATTATAATATACGTACGTATATATACAAATATAAATATATAAATATATAAATATATATAGATATATACGTATATAAATACTGCGGTCACACAACAGCCATATATATATAAGTGGTGGCTGGTAAACTTACATACGTATATTATCGTACGAACAACTTGGTTGAGTTGTTTTTTAACAACCTTTACGGGGCCAGTTTCCTGGTTAAACATTGTATATATGCCTTCGGGTGATGATCATCACATTGTGATGTCAAATGCAGCAAACAACAGCAACAACACGTACAGATTTCAACAAATTCCAAACATATAACAAGCAATGACAAATTTATGAAACAATACAATGGGACATGTATATATATTAAATATATGAATATATAAAACTTAGCCATATATATACAAAAAAGAATTGCAGTTGTACATACTCTTGCCTTGCTTGGCTGAAATTGAAAGGCAAAGAACAAAAACGCCATAAAAAACCAACAGACATGCTTATCTGGACCAGCAAAAACACTACAGCCAAAAAATTTTTAAAATAAAAGCGCCAAGAAACTGCAAACAATTATCAAAGCATATACGTATAACTATATAATTAAAATAAGCAACAAAAATTATATATATGAAATTTGCAATTTCTCAAAAACTTATAATATATACGACACGTTCTGGACAATTTCAAAACGTTCTGCTTTGATTTTTTTGTGCTGTGCCTGGCATTTTTTTAGGGCTTTGAAAGTGGGAGGGGGCTTCGACCGCCCTAGGGAGGGGGAAATGGGGGGGGGGGTGAGTCCAAGGTATAAAATACCAAAATGTTTAGCGAAAAATTAGCATTTTAGGTGAAAACACAAAAAAGCGCTATTTTTAAGCTTAAAATTATAAGTCCATTAATTAGCTAAAAATTCAGAAAATTTTGGAAAACTTTATCTCAAAAACTTAATTTTTCGATACTTTTGGGCGACCCCCAAAAAGTGGGGTGGGGGGGATGAAAGTGGGGGGGCCTCACCCCACACACCCCCCCTAAAAAATGCCAGCTGTGCTGACTTTTTTCGGGAGAGTGGCTTCCCTCCCGAGCAGAGGGCGGGCCAGAAGGGGAAGAAAAATTTCGAAGGGGATTTTTCAAAAAAACAAATGGTACATAATGTATGGTATATATGGTTTTCCTCATCCCTTTCCACGACGCTTAGCCAGAACCTTAGCTTAGCCAGAATATATATATACACTAGCGTAGCCAGAAAAAATTTTCGGAGGGGGGAATGCCAAAATTGCCGAATGCCAGAATGCCAAAAGTTGAAAAATTTTTCAAAATTGTAACGTCTGAGAAATTTTTTCAAAGTATTCTTTAAATTAAAGAAGCGGAATGAGGCTCAATACGAAATTGTGTTGCCCCCCAGGAATTTTTTCCTGCCATGTGTAAAATGTCCAGTTTTCAAAAAATGTTCGCGCCGTCGGCGCGATTTCACCTAAATTATCGGGTGTGGCTCGCCCAGTTTCTGCATCATTTACGTGCATGAAAACGAAATCCCCCCATTCCCCCACTGGCTACGCGCTTGTATATATATATATACAAGTAGGAAAAATGCTCCTTGCAGTCGCATTTAAAATGCAATATGAGCTATGATGGTCAACATTTAAATATGTCAAGGACAAGATTTAAAACGTCTAATATGAGCCAGCATCTAAATCGGTAAAGGACAAGCTGTAACTGGCTAATATGAGCCGCCACGTTTCTCTTGGGCTCATATTGACGCTCGCTGCCGTGGTTTCAACGGCTTGACATCACGACGACCTCTTACCATCTTGCCTACAGACTCTTTACTTTTATTCCCAATCCCAAGTCTGAAAAAATCCTCACCGTCTTGCGTAATGTCATTAGAGTCATATAATGTTTGGTTATAGGTATCCTGTCTGAATCTAATTTCACTAGCTCAAACACCGTATTTAAGGTATATATGTGAACACTTTAAGCAGCTAAAGTTCTCCCCTTTAAAGTTGAATTAAGTGGCATATACATTTGGTATATACCAGTTTGCTAAATCATAGACACACACTGCAAACTAGATACAAATGCATAAAGCTCCAGTAAACCGGTATTCTTCAAGTCTTCAGTACCGGCTTACTGTACACAGCACTTATACAATAAAATACACAGCCGATGTGTAAAACTTTGATGTGTGCTTACCCACTTGACTTTACTTATTGTATCAAGAAAAGACGTATATATGTCATGACAATTACGTGTACATGCGAATTTGAAAAGTGAAAAATAGTTAACTCAACTTAGTATCCTCGCGTCAATATGAGCCCAAGAGAAACGTGGCGGCTCATATTAGCCAGTTACAGCTTGTCCTTTACCGATTTAGATGCTGGCTCATATTAGACGTTTTAAATCTTGTCCTTGACATATTTAAATGTTGACCATCATAGCTCATATTGCATTTTACATGCGACTGCAAGGAGCATTTTTCCTACTTGTCCTTCTTCCAATTTTTGGGAGCGCTGCTCTTAGGCAGAAGTAGTCTGCAATTTATTACTCCCAGAAGATTCTCTATTCCAAACAATGACCACTGTCTTCGGTCAATAGGCCACCTAGACCATAGTGACCAGTGGTTACTTGTCGGGTCTGAAAATATGCTCATTGAAACGAGCGTAGACAATTTACTATATATGCCCCCAACCAAAATCCCGAAAAACGCTGTTTTAGGCCGTGTGACCAGTGGTCAATAGGCCCCATAGGCTGTAGTGACCAGTGGTCACTTCCGTCGGTTCTGAAAATGTGCCATTGAAACGAGCGTAGTCGATTTACTATACATGCCCCAACCGAAACCCCGAAAAACGCTGTTTTAGGGGGTTTGACCACTGGTCAATAGGCCACCTAGACCATAGTGACCAGTGGTCACTTCCGTCGGTTTCGGCGATATGACCATTGAAACGAGCGTAGTCGATTTACTATATATGCCCCCAACCAAAATCCCGAAAAACGCTGTTTTAGGGGGTTTGACCACTGGTCAATAGGCCACCTAGACCATAGTGACCAGTGGTCACTTCCGTCGGTTCTGAAAATATGCTCATTGAAACGAGCGTAGTCGATTTACTATAAATGCCCCAACCGAAACCCCGAAAAACGCTGTTTTATGGGGTTTGACCACTGGTCAATAGGCCACCTAGACCATAGTGACCAGTGGTCACTTCCGTCGGTTCTGAAAATATGCTCATTGAAACGAGCGTAGTCGATTTACTATATATATATGCCCCCAACCAAAATCCCGAAAAACGCTGTTTTGTAACACCACTGGTCAATAGGCCACCTAGACCATAGTGACCAGTGGTCACTTCCGCTTGGTTCAGAAAATACTTTCCTTTTCTTCTTCTTCGTGTTCCTGGACCATCGTGAATGAATTCAATGTGGTTAGGGCAGACCAGATCCGTCAGATCCGCCCCACATCCCTCAGGAAGGCAAGCACCCTGGGGGGTCCCTGAGACAAAATATCCAACCTCGGCCTGGTTCCCAGGTTCCGCCTGCGAGCTGAGCGATGCCGGGGACAGTGGAGGAGCAGGTGGGCAAGATCTTCTTCTCCCGCCCCACAGTCCGGACATGCAGGAGAATCTGCTATGCCCATACTGTGTCGCTGTTTGGCAAGTATGCAGGAGTGCCCCCTGCATCGGAGCTGAGATAGGACCACCCGCTCTTTGCGGGTGAGGTTGACTTCTGCAGAACTGTGTACAGGGCCTTTCCCGGAGTAGATGTTGTCCGTGTCTTCCGCCTTCCAGAGACGGTTGCATTCTTCTTTGATGAACATTTTGATTTTGGCTTTGGCTGAAGTGAAATCGATCTCCACCTGCGTCTGATCCAGGTCTGCAGCCGATTTAGCCAGCTCGTCAGCAGCTTCATTTCCCTCTATTCCAACATCGCTTGGAATCCACTGAAAAGTTACATGGGTTCCGTTGTCACTTAACTGGCGCAGTTCTTGCCAGATGGCTACTGCGGCAGGACTGGTGCTGGCCTGAGGGCCAGACTTGAGTCCTTCTGAGGGAGAGCGAATTAGTGCAGACTCTGACTTCTCGCTTCGGCCTTCCAGAGCAGGAATTAACCCATTTGAGAGCTTCTCTGGCAGCCAACAGCTCAGTGCCGTAGCTGGAGCACAGTGCACCAGCTGGCACCTTTATCCTTTCCAAGATCGTTCCTTCTCCGTCCGTAACAAACACACCAGAGCCACCCTTCCTGGACTTCATCACTGCCCCGTCCGTCCACAGATTGATATCAGACGCTGGCAGTTGGGAGAGGGTTTCTTCAGCCATTCTTCTCAGCACTGATTTCTCTATATCCTGCTTCCGACCAGGACAATCATCTGCTCCCACGAGATCAGTGTTTATGGTGAGTAGGTGTGGATTATTTTGGTCAGTCTAAGCGTATTTTCATCTGAAATTATAAAAGTGTACTGCTAACTTCACGATAAATTCATATTTCGTTATTTTCATTTGAATTTCTAAAATGTACTGTTAAATTCATGAACGGTCAAACTAAATTATTTTCAAATCATTACTTCTGTGTATAGGCCCACGGTCGGACTAGCTAATTGTTGTCAATCATTCAAAATTGAGCGCGCAAGTTCAGTTGGGAGTAGTCATTGTTGAGAGTAGTAGCGGTCTTTTTTTGTACGCTCTTATACGCTCCAGTGATTTTGGGCGGGCACTGTCACCTATTGTCCGGTTGGATTGGATCGTCTGGGTTAGTTTCTATTGTTTTGTTTAAAACTTGCTCTGGTGTCTACTGTACTTTTCTTTGTAAAACGGTGTCTCTTTTCAATTTGTTGTTTTCGTGCAATTTTGTGAATCGGAGAGTAAACTCG
>JASAND010023339.1:0-19111 GCA_030248195.1 Trissonchulus latispiculum | reverse complement strand
AGGCGCAAACAGATAAAATTGGAGGCTTCTCACCAATTTATGTAGAATAGCTCCTTCTCACTTTGGCTCTAGGTGTATACAAGGCACAAGGTACCTGTAAACTATGAAGAAGTACTAACTAAAATCTTGGATGGTCATTATCATTGTTTTATGATGTTAAAACAAAACTAATGCGGCGGAAAATATAACAAAAATGTGCCGCCCATATACAGTGAAGTACACCGCTTTCATCAATGATAGAACCTGGAAACAGAATCTTTGATTTTAATTGTTCGGTTAGAGCAGGATGCATGGTGCTAGCGTCGTTTTTCTTGAGAGAGAGACCTATCCAAAGAAGTATCCAGGATTCTGACAAGGATTTTGGAAAGCTGCAGGAAAGCAAAATTCCAAAACTAGAAATTTTAGACATTTTGTTTTCAGATGGAGAAAAATTTCACTGAAGGAAACTTGCCGACATTTTCGGGAGTAAAGAACAAAGAAACCTAAATAATTTCAAAGATTAAAAATTCTTGAATGTGGTGAAATTTCCTGTACTCAGACATAAGATCACAAAAAGGTCTTGACAAAGTAGATCACAATTTTGTACACATGTTGTACAGGACGTTAGAGCAATGGGATTGGCTTGGCAACAGATCTTTCCAAAACAGATACCTGCAGAGAAGAGGGAGGGAAGAGGGACTCACCCTCGCCGCCAGCCCGCACTCGGATCCGAGGGCCCCTCCCCACCAAAGAGGAGACCACAGAGGCGGGCTGGCCCCGACGCCAAGAAGAGGAAGGGGAGGAGGGGCCAAGAAGTTGAGGTGGGGGAGGGAAAGGGGCTGCCACACTCACAGGGCCCGCAGAGGAAGGCACTCGACCACGGCCTCCCGAGGCGCCCCTGGACTGTCCTCGCCCACCGCGTCTTCCTGAGCTCCCCTTGGGGCGTCCACGTCCCCTTTTCTCGGGAACAGCACCACTCGAACTCCCATCTCCTAAACACACAACAAACGCCATCACCACCCTTCCTACACCATCAAAGCACCAGGTCAATTCCCTGCTAATTTCATCAACACTTCCAAGTTAATAAAAAAAGACCTTTAGAAGCTTAAAGGCACCATGCACTTATAAAACGGACATATACTTAACTCATGTCAAAGCAAAAATAATGGTGCTATAGAAGGAGGATGGGGGGGCTCCCCACAAATACCCCTCCGAATTACCCCTTCAAGGATTCAGCATCCTCCCTTAGAATCCCAAAGTGCCATAAAAATAATAAGTTGACAGTTAAATGTCAAACATCTTCAAAGAAAGAATTAAGAAATTTTAAGCCATTTAACATTAGCACTTGTTTAAATTCCCAGCAATCAGATTCTACCTGGATGTCCAGAGAGGGTCTAACACCTACAGACTAACTAACTAACTGACACCTATTAAATATAACATCTAACACCTGTTAAATAGGTTAGGGTAGAATAAAAATTTTAATAACTCTGACTAATTTTGCAATAATGTTCTTTGTCGTTCGATCGAGCTTTTGTTAGTTGTTGCCAACTGCGTTCTTACTAGAATTCGTTGCTGTGGCCTTACGAGCACAAATTAGTGGATGGAATCATAGTTTAGCCTACAAAGTTCTTTCATGAACCCATGTGCTTTTCCTAAAAAGGTTCGAAACTTGTCAGTTTACTCAAAGTATACCCTGTGACATTGAAAAATTACAATCTGAGTAGCCCGAGGTATGGCCGTCTTAACATTGCTTTTCAGTGTTCTGATACTAACTAACTGAAACTACTTCTTGACGTTACCTGTTTTGGCAGGCTTTGTTAGCACATCTGGATCAAGCTCCGTTCTCAGGGCTTCGTAACATTCTCTTTGTCCTAACTTACGTCGTAATCTGTACTTTGTTCCTTTTGCCATAATACTTCATGGCATAGAATCCTCAACTATATTCAGATTACCTGTTACTACATGTTGGTGGTGAGGATCCTTAAAGGACGATGTAGCACATTCACATTCGGGTAGGTTAGTTATGTTACCCGTTTGATCCATCCGAATTTCTTCACAGCATTGTTTGTAATTAAAACATTTTAGGGCAAACGGCATATCGTAGGAGTAGGCGATCATTGGTTTTACAAAGTTACCTGATCTTTGACTCGGCCATTTTCCATAGTTTGGGGTTGTGTTTATAGCCGTAGTGGTGGTTGACCTTGTCAAAGTACTTATTAGCGAAATGTATGATACACAGCTGTTTTCTGTTTGTTTCCTTACCGTTAATCATCTGGCTGTGTAACTTAGTTTTATACGTATGCAAGGTCATCCAGTTGGTGGTTCTTGCGTTCTGCCAAATGCAGGTACAGCTTCGCTCGCTCCGTTCTATTTCGAAGTGCAATTATTTTCGGACTTAGTTTTTTTTCGGGGGTCACCTGGGGGGGTCCGGGAACCGCGGAAAGTAATTTCCCCGGAATTGCGGAACTTTTTGTACAAAAAAACCTAAAATAGTACGGCTCTGAAGGGTCTTCCGACCTGCACCCCTGGGGGGGAAAAAATGGAGAGAAACGCGACCTGCGCGGGGGGCCAATTTCCATATCTCAATATCTACCCGGCCGATCCGGCTGAAATTTTCACAGCATGTACCCCTGCCCACAGGCTCTTCACACACCAAGTTTGAGCCCGATCGGTCCACTCCTCCGCTGGCCACAGGCCAAACAATGTCCAGATTATACACATTGCGTCAAATTTTCCCTATTCTAGGGGGAGCGCTAACGCGCTCCCCCTAATATGTGTTGAACATTGCAAATGCAGTAGCAGTTTAGCCTACACGCGACCACGCACCCTGTTTTGCAATTTTGAGCAATAAATTCGTCGTATTGTTATTTCTCTGGTGGGTATGGACGGGCGAATATACTTGATCCAACTGTACAAAGCCACAGGCGCTATGAGCTTGGAATAGAGGGTAATTGAGAACCACTCCATATCATCACACTTTTCGTCCGGGTTTGACGACCTGTCATCACTGAAACTGATCTCAATATGAGCCATTTCATTAGGTGCATTCACCAAATCTAGGGACGAATTACCAGTGGCATAGAATTGGCAAAGCGGATGCTGGGAATAATACGTATATATGTATCCCCAAAGTTTAAATTAACTGAATTATACGCTAACTAATTGAGCAGATACATAACCACTCATAGAGTCAAACAGCCAATAAAATCATATTCCAGAAACCAGACTCAAAAGAAGCAAACCCATTGACAACTCGAGATGGAAAGCTATAACACATCAATATATAAACGTAATAGCACAGCAACAATTTTTCGGAATAATTTCATAATTCAACCGTTATAAAGCACAGACTATTGTCCAGGAGAAAGAAGAGCTATTGCTGACATTGGAGGGATGGAGAGGTGGGGTGGGGGCAGGCGTCCCCAAGCCCGGTCAAGGTAACTAGTTGCTACCGCCGACAGGGGGCACACGGACAAAGGTTGAAGAAATTCCTAAAATGTTTTATTGTTTTAATTCTGTAGTTTTTGCTAATTGTCCAAGAAAACTGAACTGACCAAAATTTTTAACTTTTTTCCTGAAATTTAACTTTTTGCTGAGTTTCAAAAAAATTTAATTTTACATATAATTGATTTTCTGATTAATTTAATACAATTAACTTTAATTTAGTAAAAATTGTGTTATATAATTAATGCTCAATGCTGGTACAATTCCCCTCAAAAATTTGACCGAAAAACTGAGGTAAATTGTTTAAAATCAAGTTCATGTGTTTAGCTACATATATACTTTTGTTATTATGTAGGGGCGCGATAGGTCCCCTACATAATATGGTTGCAAAGGCGTCTGCACGGCCCACTGGAGATCGTGTTGGTCTGGTGCCAGCTAATTAGAGGTCCGGGAGGGATTAAAAATGTTACTCGATGGTAGTCGAGTAGTACTAAAAGTACAGCCATACTTTTGGCTCGAATTCGAAACTTCAAATTTTTGCACTTGGCGATAGTTACCGTGCGGTTGGTTGTTTTTTCTCGGTTAATAACGCTAATTGGAAGTTCATGTGTTGGAACGATGCGGGCATTTTGGTCCAATGCTACTATGATATATATGTTGGTAGACAGTATCCCCACCATGCTACCTAACGAAGGTCATTTTGGCACTCGGCCAACTTTGACTCTGTGCCAAGACCCGAAAGTCCGACTTTCGCTATTTTGGCACTTTGGTTGAAATCAACTTTTTCACAGGCTAGCAGCTAGATCGGTTTGGTTTATTTTATTGAATATTTCGGAGTGTGGAATATTTGAATATTATGCGCACAAGTAATGAGGGGATACACAAAGTAACGAGGGATTTTTAATTCCGCTCTGTAGCTTTCAGGTGATGGGGTCAAACGTTGCATTTTTTCACTTAGTTTGGCGAAAAGTTCCTAAGTCCCATTTTCACTAGAAATGGCTTAAAAGTCACTAAAAATGGCGCTTTTCGGCCCTCTCGTAGTACCAATACATAGTATATAAATCGGGGTCACTGAAAACGATGAGCATACTGGCGAAGTCGCTGGATGTGACCCCCGACCCCCAGGGCGTGCGGTGGCGTCTGGTGGAGGTCAAAAATGAATTTCCGAACTATAGTTCTACGAGACAAATTCATTTCTGCACCGAGAGCTTTCGATTGATACGAAATATTTCGATAATTTTGAAAAGCTGCTGTTTGGTAAAACTCAGCAGTAGCGCACATAGGTTTTTTCGAAGGGGGGCGGACCTCAGAAAAAATTTGGGGGTCTCGGGGTCGACGTTTCCCAGAAGTTGAAAATGTTTGAAAATACTGTTTGAAAAGCAGAAATAGGCGTAAATTAAGGAAAACTTGAGTGAATTCGCGCCGAAGGCTCGAAAATTTCAGGAAATGTTAAAACAGTTGCTATTGAACCGGGCTTATTCTAGGGAATTTTTCTTGGGGGGGGCCCTCGGGGGGCGAGTCATTCTTGGGGGGGGGGGGTGGGCGAAAATTTTTCAAAATTTTTCTAAAAACATGCTAAAAATAGCGCTATTTTTATAGTAATCGCCAAAAAAGTTCGTTTTTAGTGCAAAAATAGCGCCTAAGTAAGTAGGCAATAATTGACTAAAAATCTCCGGCGTAGCCGGACAATTTTTGAAAGTTTTGTCTTCTGCGCGATTTTTCCAGGACAAAAGTTGGCACCACAAGGGGCACCCACTTTTGGGGGGGGGAGGGTGTTTATGGGGGGCCCCCCACCCCCCCCCCCCACTAGAATAAGCCCAGTTGAAAGGTTTAAAACGCTGAAATAAGGGTAGATTAAGCAAAAATAAAGTCAATGAATATGTTTATCCTAAGATTTTTTCTTTACGTCTGGTGTCGGGGGGGGGGCGGACGCTTAATTCCATTTAGCACGAGGAGATGTTTCGTTAATGCTGATCAATATTAATCTGATCGATCGGATTTCGGGGAGGGGAATCCCGTACCTGCGCCCTTGTTAGCTTTAAATCCATTAAAGACACACTCTTGGGTCAGCTTTATAACAATAGTGCCCATACGAAGGGGGGCGGGTAACGTTTGTCTCCACTCTCTAAACAAACAGCGTGAAAAAGCTTCTTGGAACCTGGAATTCTTGGGGAATATTCGATGAAATCTTATTTCTCCAATGCCTGCCTAATGCCTTCAGTGGCGTAACCAGAAAAAAATTACGGAAGGGGAAATTCCATAGTTTGGAGGGGGGAGGGTCAGGCAATCTTTAGGGCAAGTTTTTCGAAAATACAATTTTTATTTCTCGAAAGTTTATTTTACTAAGCTATGGTTTAGTCGTTTTCATACCGTCAAAATGATGTATGCATCCTGTCACGCGACGCGAAAAACACTTAAAAAAGACATTTGACGTCAAAAGGTTTATTAAGGTGTCATCGTACTATACTGCTGCATTCATATTTCAATCCAGTCATGATGTTTTGAAAAATGAGCTTTTGGTGGCACATCGAAGGCAAATTCTGAGGGGCTAACTCAACTTCGGGGAGGGGAATCCCCCTAACTGGTCCTCCCCTGTCTACGCCCCTGTTAGCTTTAAACCCATTAAAGACACACGCTTGGGTCGGCTTTTTAATCACTAACCATAGATAAATGACTATTTGTGACATTGTGTACTTGCTTTGCCACATCGTAAAAAGCGGAAACACATTTAAAGTTTAACTTAATTTCAAAACAACTTGTCAAACCACCACAACACAAAAATCTTTACTTCCGTTTTAATAGTATTGATATATAATTACTTGCTAATGCAGAACAGATAAACATAATTTAATCCTAAATAATACACAAACGACAGGACTAGAAACACTATAATTTGTTAGTGTTAGAGAATTCATATGCACTGCAAGCGACATTGCTGAATTTTCTATAATATAATAGTGTCTGATAATAATATATAATGCTTTTTCTATATAAATTTTAGTTAATCACTATACAGCAATGCATGATTCCGTTTTAACAGAGATACTGAGCGAAAGAAACGCAAGTACAGTCAGTAGGTACAGCTAAAATATACAGCGAGTAATGTAACCGCAGATATCACAGAATAAGAATAAGGCATCAGCAGGGACCATTTACACAAGGCTTGTATGGAATCAACAAGGCACACCCAAAATGGAATGACATTGTATAAGCACAATAATATGATAGGCAAAACTAAGACGCAGAGGCGGGTTACTCAAGAGAGAAGATAGTGTACTTTATTAACTGTAGAATCACTATTATTTGATGACAATTTTATGAAAAAGCTAAAACATTTCCACCTTCCACGCTTAAAAATCTCTTATTAAAAACGTTTGGAAAGTTTCTGTAGCAAGAAGTCAAAAATGAACACACACACACCAGTTCGCTAGCTGGTCGCTCACTTCTATTAATTTACAGTACTCACAATAAACGTACACAAAGAATATATATATATACTGTAAAACAAATCGAGTACATAAAAATGAATAGACACAGTAGCGGAATGAAGACAATCAGAATATTCGTTAATCCATTTTAGATTCATATGCATTTCCTGGAAGCAATAAAACATATAGATATAAATAGTTGTATTCCAAAATTGATAGGAGTAACGACATAAAAATCTAAAAATGTCTAAAAGAAAATCTCTACTTCCGAGTCACAACGTTCAGACACAAAAAGCTTTTGCTTTTTCCGTAAAAACGTCAGTCAGGTGCAATAAAGAACCCCTCAAGAAGTGGTACACAAGTACAGTCAGTAAAAATCAGACAACAGACAGAACAAGCTCTTAACCGATAAAATCCCAATATGGGCAAGAGCAAGAGTATATAATGATAAAAGTACGACGCTAGACATACTCTGAGCAGTTGAGAAGCCTAATTAGCCCCCGAAGCGGCATCACGCCCAAGTAGATGTGAATGTTTTAGTTAGGGACGGGGGTAGGGGCGCGTTTATGTCTACTAGGATCCGACTTGCGCATGTCTGATGGGTTAGCGTACAGAGCACGGCTTTTGATCCTCACACAAAGTAAGCCCAGCGTCAAACTCGAATAAGTACATACTCTTGGTAACAGTAATACTGAAATTCCGCTACTTTCATAACATAATAGTAAACATCATATACAGGGATACATACCACGCATCCTATTATGTCTTGGTGTCGATTAGAAGCCATGGTAGTATTGTAAGAACAAATGATTGTTTTCGCCACAATGTTATTAGCAGGTGGTCAGCATAAAACAGGATGCACGCACGCTGATTAGAGACCACCGTTCTCGACATTTTTATCAGGTCGAAGTTAGGTCACAACACATATAACATTCAACTTAATCTTCAAAATATTTCAGATAACTACAAAGCGCTCACAAAAACTTAAGCTGAAATGAAACGAAAAATAAAAATAGCATTTATAAAATTCAAATATAGAAGAAATATGACAATTACCGATTCACAAACACAATATACATACAAATTACATACGTATATACTCTGAGACCTACACTTTTGCTAAAATGGAATATCGCAAAGAAATCCATAAACAGCAGGGGCCGATGGTATCAACGTCCAAACCTGGGTTATGTCGCTAACCCGGGTTTGGGTGTTGATAACATTGGCCCCAGAAGCAACGCTGGGGGCGGGCTGAATCTTAATTATATATACGTGACTTTGCCAAAAAACTAAGATAGACGTTAGAAATTTTACTGTTTCTGTGGATTCAAATGAATCTTGAAAATTTTTATTTATGAATTCACATATCATGCAACAATTCCACTTGTCTTTTTAATACTGAAGATTAGTGAAAAGATCGGCAAATAATTCATCGAGACAGACCTAGGAAAAGGAGACGGTTCAAGAGGAGCTGAGACTATCAAGACCGGAGCCCGCAGCAGCAACAGCAACAGCAACAAACAGCCAAAGCCAATACACAACAAATAGCAAAATATACCCGAAACTGTGGTGACTACGAAATTAAATCAGACTTGATTAAAAACAAATATACAAAAGGGTAGTTAGAAGCATAAGCATACGTTTTCAAGTAACTTCACGGGAACAAGGAAATAATACACGCACTTAGGTTTAGGTATATGAAGGGTTATACTATACTTTATACAAAAAGTTATATACTTAAGCAACAGGTGAAAAAATCAATAATTGCCAAGCAGCCACTTGGACTTGATAAAAGTATTACTCGAAGATTTCGAGAAAGGGATAGCAATTTTCTGAGCAGGGTACAAAATTATTCTCTTCCAAATTTTGCATAATTTGAATGTAACTTTAGTGAGTATTCGGACGGCGTTTATAAAACAAAAAGTCGAAAAATCAGCCGGCTATTTCACCAGCTCGTACCAGCTCGTAATCTGCGCGAGTTGGAAAGCTACTAACTAAAGCTAAAGTAAATTTTGATTTCTACGGAAAACATAATCGAATGTGAGAATGAAAACCCCCATAGAAACAAACAAAATATATATACGTATCGTTGTTGAATTATGTAGATCAGACCCTAAACTATGACAAACTTAATCATACATGCACAATCAATAACGACAAATGAAAATGCAGGACAGCATAGTGACAGCTCTCTCGTTGTTTTAAAATAGCAGTTTCATTCTCATTTTTCTTTCGCGCGCGTCCAACCACAAAGCACGGGTCCGCCCCCGGCCTAACTGTAATGGAAAAGTTAAAAGTAAAAAAATAAAGTATACAATACAGTTGACTGAACAGAGACAATAAATAGGAAGACAGCTGTATAGCAAGTTGTACATTACATTAAAGAGAGACAATAAAATGCACCAGTTAAGCAACAGTATAGTGATATATGCATATTAAAAAATCGGAGGGGGGAAGAGGTCAACTTGTGATCGAATTATTTATCAATTGGAGTATTGCCAGCAGCCGCTATACTACTGTAGGTTCCAAACACGACCAGAATGCATCCCATCAGAACCACCACGATGTTTCGGACACAGTAGAGAATCTTCTGTTTCAGAGACCAGGTTTCCCAGTAGACTATTAGTTGAAGGATGGGCGGCCAAATGAAGGCAATGATGACACCACAAGACACCCCCGTAATACTGGTCAACAGATCTATGTGCGGAACAAGCATGGTTACTGCATCTGAAACAGCAAAAAAACACAACAATGAAATGGTAGTCATGCACCGCCGAAAGCTCGAAAAACCGGATTTAGCGGGATTTCAGGCTTTCCTTTGCCATACGAAAGCAAGACCAATTGAACTACATACGGAAGTCAAAACTGCAAAAAGCTATGTAGCTAAAGTTCAAGTACCAATGTGCACCACAGAGACCATAACCAGAAACAAATTAGATTTGAACACATTGATCTTTGGGTGGCATTGCCGCTTTGGCATAATCAAAGACTTATCCCATTCAATATGAAAGTCTTGTACTATACTTTCTTCTCCTCCACCGATCTGCCTATCACAGGCAAAGTGAGCTCTGAGCTCAATGCTTGGGAAGTTGCATTTCTGGCGAAGACATGGTCTGAGACAAGACACTTCTGGCGAAGCAAAATTTGATGGTCGAAATATCCTGTAACCTGTTGAGGAAAACAAAGACTCTTCGTCTTCGTTTCGATTCTGCAGGTTCTCCCGAAATGTCAAGGCTTTGCAGTGTCACACTCTTACGTATATATTATGTACTCTTGATTCGAGCAGCCACACAGTCTGTAAAAAGTAATAGAAACCCACATACGTACATGTTATCAGAACAAGGAGAACCCTAAACCCCTTTTCCAGGAATGTATGCCATCTTGGATAGTTGTAAAAGATCTTTCTTGTGATGGGTTGCCAGATCATTTCAACAATCACATATAGCTGCATTGTCCAGCCAAGGAAGACAGCCAAAGCCAATGACATGTTCACTGACTGATACAGACTGAAATGATAATACAAAAATGATAAAGTACTAGTCAAACACAAAACAGTTTAAATCAACAAACTGAAATATATGTAGCCAAAAATATTCCGAGACAGCTCTGCCCTTCCCAAATTGTTTCCGGAAATCTGTAATATTTTTCGAAAGTTCGAATATCATTACTGATGACGTTACGGAAATAAGTTATCGTGAAGCATACGTACGAGGTTTTTGGCATGTTGAGAGTGATGGTGCTAGCAGTGAATTCTCCATATTTGCCATAACCAAAGAAGCCAACGGCAATGAAGATAGCACCAATGATTACAGTACCAGTAGACAGCACGCCGGTCCAGCCGCCCATGGCCTTTGGTTGCTTCATCTTATTCTCCAAGGGCAAAATCTAGAATCAACCAAGCTTTGACAATACGTAATCATGAGCAACACAATAGCTAAGAGTGTGACAAGCGTCGCACTTTTAGTTATTAGGCTGGGGACAATATGATCTGCACGATAACGGCTAACTTCCCCATCGCAAATTGGAGCCAGGTGACCCTCCACAAGCACCCAGTACCATTTGTGTACGTTCACTCGCTTGTATGTTTCTGTGTTGAAGCTCAAAAGTGGTCAGCTGTAGATTTTTGGCTTCAGCGTGTCCCGTGTCCCTAGAGTAACTAACTTCTTATGTACTCTGGGTATTACTCACTGCCTAATACGACGTACGCATTACACACTTTACATAAAACGTATCAAGGAAAAACAGTTGCTTTTCCCAACAATACAGAGTCAAAAACCCACAATACAGAGTCAACAAAAGAAGAAAAGAATAATCTGACGGTCTCCTCACAAAATCTTAAAATTAGTTGCTTTTCAGAACACGGTATAGAGTCAAGAAACTGTTTCAAGAACAGAATAGGGCATCCACAAAAAGCTGCTAGATTGCACAAAAAACAACTATATACGTGTACAGAGCAAAACATTAATCCAAAAAACTTTCTACGGTATGACGTAGACATCAACGTGACTGGCATACTCACCACAGACTGTCCTTCAAACGAATAAAGCATAGTGCCAGCATACACAGCCATCCCGTACCAGGACTTGAACACTGGCAGTCCGTTGATTTCATTAGGAGGGCGCATTATGTTCTGTAGGACAACAATGAAACCAACTGCAACAAGAAAATTTTCATAAATAAAAAATCAAAATAACTTAGGAAAAACTAAAAGCATTCTACATACTTTGTCGGTACTACTAACATCGTCATCAGTCTACTGACTCTTATCCAGAGTACATAATGATAAGAGTATGACAGCAGGCACACTCCCTGTTATCAGCATAAAACCATGCTCTGCACGCTAACGCCCTACCCCCACAAATCGGTACCCAGTGACCTCCCACAAATCAGACCCCAATCAGCCACCACCCCCCCCCCCCACAAATCAGATCCTAGTGGATTTAACCCCCCCCCCCCCACAAATTGGACCCCAGTGAAATGACCCCCCCCCCCACAAATCAGACCCTAGTGAAATCCACTAGGGTCTGATTTGTGGGGGGGGGGGGGTGGCTGATGGGGTCTGATTTGTGGGGGGTCACTGGGTAACGATTTGTGGGGGGGGGTAGGGCGTTAGCGTGCAGAGAATGGTTTTCTGCTGATAACAGGGAGTGTGCCTGCTGTCATACTCTTATCATTATGTACTCTTGCTCTTATTAAGCTTCTGGAAAACATAACTCAACTGAACTGAACAACCATTAGTTCAAATGAAATCACACAAGAAATAGGGTTACTTATAAATACACTTACTGATAAATGCAATATTTCCAACAAATGCAAAGTAGGATAGGATATCCAGACGATTAACTTGATTAATCAGAATAAATATAGGCAATAATATGGTTAACATGATTCGTAGGCTGGGTACATAACCCACTTCCATATATTCGAAGAACTAGAAAAATATTATGCTAACATAAATTCACATCGAATTTTTACGGATTATCAAAATCTCGAGTTTCTGACGATTCTAAAAATAACGACACTGGCAGAGGTACTCCAAAATCAAATCTACAATAAACGGTCAAAATTCGTAAACCCGTTTTTTGGTCGTACTAGAGCAATTTACATTTTACATTAGCATTTTACAAGTGACCAAAATATCCTGAACTCAGACTCAACCATCGAAGGATGGGCACCGGAAAAAACTATTTTCGGGCAAGTTGAAAAATTAAGAAAACTTAAAGGAGCCGTATACACAAAGTGAAACTTTTGGACTGAAAATTCTTCAAACTGGTCAAACAGAAAATCTTCCAGAGGAAAACTAGTTTTTCCGCAATAATCTTTTCCCGGAAAAACACAACCGTGATACCTATTGTAGCAAAATATAAACAGTTTTGAACTTACTGTTTGTATATTTTCAGTGATAAACAAATACTGTACAGAAGCCACACCAAGCTGATACATTCCCACCAGAATGTTGGAAATATATCTGAAAAATACGAAATATCGCAGTCGTAGTGGACATTTTGTACATAATACATCAAAAGTCCCTTTCCAGTGTTTAGTTATGTCAACGTTCCGCTCTTTAATCAACTCAAAAAATGAATAGTGCCTTATGTCAAAATTGTTCCAGTTTAATCTAATGATGTTTGTTGGGAATAAACACTGGTATTGATACAGTACCGACAACCTTCAGCCAAACGTGAAACCATGATTGTTTGTTTGTTTGTTTACAGCCGACACTTATGTATATATATCTGTCTACACATAAACGTATATACATGTAGTTAAGTATCGCTATATCGAAAGTAATTATTGCTGCACCGAGTAGGGATGGGCGCGGAAAAAAAAGGACTGGAAAAAAAAGTTTTTTCCGTTTTTTTCCATTTTTTCCGATGGGGTGGAAAAAAATGGAAAAATATTCCTAACGTTATTTTGACGAGTTTTACAATGAAATATCATGTTTTCTGAGCTTTTCCAGCAATTTCACACTATTTACAACCTTTTCCCTGGGTCATAGTAGGTGGGGGTATGTTAAATCTGACGAAATTGTATTTGGGTTTTTTGACGCATCGGAAAAAAATGGAAAAATATTCGGGACATATTCTGAAATTTAATTTATGACCTCAGAACATTAAGAAACTATCAAAAATAGTGTTTAACGAGCTAACAATACGATATTAATGAATTTGAGCTAATTTTGGGATTTGACATTTTTTCCTTTGGAATGTGAAAATGATTGCATAACTCAGGTAGAGTTAATACTTCCATACCTAACAGTGGCCTGTTCAACCAAAACTGCTAAAATATCTGGAATTGCTTACTTTACGAAGCGCGTTACCTGCGAAAACCACAAACTAGGTCTTGGTCTAGTATAACCGCCAAGGTATACATAAATGAGAAAGAAGAAGAAAGTCACTCAGAAAGACAGACATAAGCCACCTGTCTTTTGCTTTACAGCGACACCCGCTGAAAATATTTGATTCCTATAATCAATACTGGAACCTTTCTAAGCGCTTGTGCTATTGCATTACCCCTGTGGGGCTACTAACTATCGTGAAAAATGCTTCTGTGCATGCAAAAACATGAAATAACGCAACTTTCAGCACATTGTGTAGTTTTGGAGTGACCGGGAAAAAAGGGAAAAATAGAAAAAAATGGAAAAAAACCGGAAAAAAGGTTTTTTCCGGCAATCTTTTTTTCCGGAAAAAAACCAACCCTAGCACCGAGGATTTGAAAAAACCTCACATGCTTACTTTTATTGCAGCCATGTGTCACAACTCACAAGGATAAAACTTACAAGGCCTTTCGACTGTGTCTCATAAGAAACGGATTTCCCGTCATGTCAAATGCTTTCTTTGACAAATGACCATAGTCCAAAGCAGGTTTGCCAGTTCTAAAACGACAGCATTTCGACATACGACAAATAATAATTAATGGACAGACCAAACCAAACTATATTCAGTCTAAAATCTAGCAAACCAGACAACAGACACTGCTGCATTGACAACAAGTGGAGCCGATTACAAGCGTAAATACCACAACAGCTAACTCAACCAAGCTCAAACTCACTTTTCACACAGATACTGAGAACAATCAACCAGTACTAGACCGAACAGAATATTCAAGTATCCAATAACTGGAGCCAAAGCAAGACCAGTCTGCAAAACAACAAAAATAACAAAATTATGAAGAGACAGGTTATTGAAATTACAAAAACTTCATAATCACCCATAACTCAGACATTATACATGTCGCATGAAGATTGAAAAACCATGCACTTGCGCAAATGCATGACTATCCCATGCACTTGCTTAAGTGCATGGGTCGTTTATGCACTTGCGCAAATTCATAAACGTCCCATGCACTTAATCAAATTCATACGACGTTTTATGAATTTAAGCAAATTCATATGCACTTGCTAAAATTCATACGACGTTTTATGAATTTGCGCAAATGCATATGCACTTACTAAAATTCATACGACGTTTTATGAATTTGCGCAAATGCATATGCACTTACTAAAATTCATAAAACGCCCTATGAAATTACTCAAATTATGTAATTGGCTCTTATACAGTAAACGGGTACTTTTCTATATTTGTTCAGTTTATAAGTTGGGGTCATATGTGTTAAGCTGTATTTAAAGGTTGAAATAAAGGTGATAGGGTTCAGTCCTATTCTCAAAAAATAAAATTAAAATATTGTTCCAATTCTTTGTGTTCTAACAAAAAATATTTATTTTAAAATCATTTATTAGCTCAAGCTAATTCTTAATTTTATCATGTACAATGAACTATTGCAAACTTAAATAATTCACGTAAGTTAAACAAATACTTTTTTATAATTTTTTGAATGGACATGGACTTTTGGATATGAATAATATCTGTGAAAGCTAAAGTTGTAACTTACTACGTACATGCATGTACGTTTACGCTGAGCTAAAGTAAGGTAAAGTAATTTAAAACACAAAGAACACAAAGAACTAGAACAATACTTTGATTTTATTTTTTGACAATAGGACAGAATCCTATCACCTTTATTTCAGATAATTTCTATGACCTTTATTTCAGCCTTTAAATACAGCTTAACACATATGACCCCAATTTATAAACTGAACAAATATAGAAAAGTATCCGTTTACTGTATAAGTGCCAATGAATTTGAGTAATTTCATATAGCGTTTTATGAATTTTAGTAAGTGCATATGAATTTGCTTAAATTCATAAAACGTCGTATGAATTTGATTAAGTGCATGGGACGTTTATGAATTTGCGCAAGTGCATAAACGACCCATGCACTTAAGCAAGTGCATGGGACAGTCATGCATTTGCGCAAGTGCATGGTTTTTCAATCTTCATGCGACATACACAAGAATAAAAATGCTCCGATGGAGCATGAAAAATGCAATATGGGCGACATTAGGTTGTAAATGGACAGAGGACTAGGATTTAAAACGTTAATATGGGAGGGGCAGGTTGTAAATGCCAGGAGGTGGACTAGGCTAAAAGCGCACTAATAAGGACCAGCTTCGCTGAACAACCCATATTCGCGAATACTGCCCAGAAAGTTGCTGTCGGCAGTTCTTCACAAAATTACTTTTGTAATATTATAGTCAGGAGGGAGGAACATGACGGAAAAGATGGGGGAAAACATGGTCGCCTACTCCACAACCATAGCAGCTGCAGCTGCCTAGTATAGCCCATTAGAAGAGCAAGTTTAGAACTATACCCTACTGTAAAACATTGGTTTCTAAGTTCGACTCTGTAAGTACAGTATATATATATACCTGACCAAAGTTGACCTCCCAAAATGGGCCAAAATGCTAAGGATTTTCGAAAGTTTGCAAGGGTATATCTAACCAACTATATATATATCAAACCATGGCTACTATACAGTTGCATGCGGGCATAATTCGACTTGCTCTATCACATGGTATATAATAGTGGTTTTCCCCTACGTGCACCCAGTTAAAAAATTTGACCATGTTTTCCCCCACATTGGATCCACTAGAGCGCGGAAAAACGTGGTGACCAAATTTTCAAATTTTTGCGTATGCTTCAGGAACGCGTAACTAATGCTCTAAGGAATGGGCTCTAGAGAATGCTTTAAAACCATTCAAAAATATACCAATTTTGAGCATTTTTGAAGCTTCTATGTAGCTCGAAAATTTGATTTGCAGCATGAACATGCTAGGTTTCATAAGTTTCAATGGTAAAATGAAAATTTTCAAAAAAACCTAAAAAATGTTGGGATATTGCAATTTTTAACACAACTATATAACTTATTTCTAACGATCGGATATTTATGGCCTGTTCCCAGCAGGTTTCATGCATTAACAGGTTAGTTACGGCGGATTTGGCATTTAGACCAAATCTTCGGACCAAAAATCGGGTTTTAAGCTTGCTGTGAGGTTAGAAAGGTGCCTAGGTAGTTTTGCACGCTGAAAACAGCTGAAACAGTGCATTTAAAGCACTCTAAATGGTTGAGTGGTAGTAATCCGAGCCATGTTTTTCCCCAATTTGCGGGTAAAAAACATGGACAAATCCTGTTTCTGCCAAAGCTGAGTGAGATATAAGAGAAGTTTGAAAATACTATTGGATAGGTATTTGATCACGGTACATAACGGTATACTCAAGCCGATCCAAACCCAAACGAAGAAAAAGTTGAAGGCTTGCTTCCCCATTCATGTTCCCCCTGACATTATATTATATTTGTCAGCATGATCCTGCAAATATGTAATCGTGCTCCTTACTATTCAACTTAATAATACACGAACATAATGTCAACTGTTTCTAGTATCATACAGATACGACTAATTATCGGCAATACAAAATAGCTATCTTATCTTTGATTGATAACCATCTGCGCTGACAGTGGAAAAAATATTCACGACTAACTCACTTGAACACAAGATTCTGCCTGAAAAAATACCTTGAACACCTTTCTACCAGAACTGCATTGTTTATTTGGAATAAGCAATAATATTTCAAAATCGTCGCGCTTGCTTGCTTGGAAAGCTGAAGAATATAGATATTACTCGTATGTGTCATATGTGGAGTGGAGCATGAGTGACCGCGAATATGAGTTGTTCAGCGAAGCTGGTCCATATTAGTGCGTTTTAACCTAATCCTCCTGGCATTTACAACCTGTCCCTCCCATATTAACGTTTCAAAACCTAGTCCTCTGTCCATTTACAACCTAATATCACCCATATTGCATTTTTCATGATCCATCGGAGCATTTTTATTCTTGTCCTATTTCATCTTTAAGGTTCCCAGTAAACATTAAGTAACACTGTCAAAGTTTCATAAAAGAATAATACAAAATTATAAACGAAAGAAAGAAGGATGTCACTACTGCACCTCCGACCCGAAAAATTCGGGCCTGAGGTGGGGATCGAACCCACAACCTTTGGCTGTCTGAGCCAACGCTCTACCGATTGAGCCACCCAGGCACAATCGAACCAAGCTTAAGTTTGAATTCGTTCCCAAACTGTAGTGACACGTTTTTGAATAGGCATATAGCCCTTAAAGAAACCTTAAAAATTCCGCCAATCATTAATTGTCAACAGAAAGTACAGAATAATTTGAAGAAACTTGAAAAGTTCCAATTTCTTACTTTTTCTCTATTTCGATGACAGAAATCCAACATCCAGTACTCATGGCTGCAATATAGTTGCTGTATATACAGCGCAACCAGGTGAAAAGAAAACCAACCGCCCCCCCCCGAAACCAGACGTAAAGAAAAAATTTTATTGTCCGCGCGTAGCGCGGGCATAAAATTTCAAAAATTTTCGCGCCGCTGGCGCAAAATTTACTTAATTTACCCTTATTTCAGCGTTTTTAACCTTCCAATAGCGACTTTTGTTAACATTTTACAAAATTTTCGCGCCGAAGGCGCGAAATTTATTAGTCTTTTGCTTAATTTACGCTTATTTTTCCATTTTCAACCTTGTTTTCATTCATTTTTCAACTTCTGGTGCGCTTCGCCCTCAGCCCCCCCCATGTTTTTGGAGGTCCGCCCCCCCCCCTGAAAAAATTTCGTATGTGCGCCACTGATCAGGGCCACCTTTGGCCGGCCGGCCAGGTGTCATGCCGGGCCGGGCAGCGAAAAACTATCAAAAAAGTTCACTTTCGGGATATATACGTTCAGAAAAACCAAACTTCGCCTGTTGAAAATACCCAGATCGTTCTATCATTAAGTCAGAAAATTTCACTTTTCCAGGCGTGACTTACACGGAAAAAACCCAACGGACCTAACATAACATGTACGGAAGCGAAAATTTTCAAAGTTGGAAATTTTGAAAAAAACTTTTTTGCGACTTGTAGTAGGTACTCGTCGAGCTGATTCCAACAATACCAAATTTGTCTAGTTTCGTTGAGTATTTATATATATAGCTGGTACGGTGCTCGAACGGGTATCAAGGGCCGCCCTGAGCGTTTTACACCCATATTATAGGGAAGCGCTCTCGCGCTCCCCTACAACAATGACGTGTGAATAACATAAACAGCATTAAACCACACTCAAAATCAAAACACAAGAAATAAAAATGCTCCTCTGGAGCATAAAAAAAGTAATATGGGTGATGGTGAGGTTGTAAAATCAAAAGAGGACTAGTCTTTAAAATGCTTAATATGGGGGCTAGGTTCAAAAATAGAAGAGGACTAGGTTGTGAGCGAATTAATATGGGCACAGCTTCGCCGAACAACCCATATTCGCGGTTTATAAACGTAAATCATTATGCATATCCATCCAAGCTACATTTAGTTTATAGT